>CM021109.1:289246331-289298697 GCA_007115665.2 Sequoiadendron giganteum | reverse complement strand
CCTAACCTACTAACTTATCTTAGGGGTCTCGGGGGCTGATCAAAGATTATCCTTTCCTATGTTACACATGTAGAGACCACGTAGTTCGACTGACACAGACCTATGTTTTTGGATTTTTCCTTTCTAGACTGAATTTTTGACTTGTTTTTGGATTTTCTGATATGATACGAATGTTTGATGCCCTTCTGATGATGATCGATGTCATGTTTTGATCATTGTTTTCATTTTCTTGTCATACTGTTGTTTGCTCTTTTTGGTGAACCCGATGTTTTTCTTGCCCCTAGTGATATACAGATGTTGCCCCCAAGCTTTGGAGTGAGACTTGACTATGTGAAATAATTTGATAATGGATGAAAATGATGGCAAGACTAATGATATGATATGAAATGGTAATGAATGCCAGACGAATGATCCCGATATGTATCACAATAGATGGGAAAGCTGATTTAGAATCACATACGATGCCTATTTCTAGGTTTTCACCATATGTTTTGATTACACTCTTTGTTTTGTATTTTCTTTTTTCTTTTTTCTTTTTTTTAATCTTTTTTTGTATTTTATGTTGCTAAGATGCCTGTTTGCCAAGTTTTCATCAAGGAAACCATTTTTCAAAAGTTTGATCTGAGCACTAGGAGATTCAGGTATAGAACTTTCTGAGATGGATACTATTGATTGGTTCATCAAACAAATCCCCTTTAGACGTTGATAGTTGATATGCTCCTGATCCGTATACTGATATGATGACAAAAGGACCTAGCCAGTTAGGCTAAAACTTCTGTTTTTTTTCCCTATCCTACTAATTTCTAGGGTTCTCTTTTAGAACCAAATCGCCAACTTGAAAGACCCTAGGTTTTACCCTATGATTGTAACTCCTTGACATTCTCTGTTGATAAGCCATTAGATGATTAACAACTTGTTGACGATGCTCATCCAACAATTCCAGTTCCTAAAGTCTAGAAACCCTATTGTCTTCATCTGAAATGATTCCTCTGAGTGATACACGGGGTGATGGAATCTCTACTTCGATGGGTAGTATGGCCTCTGATCCATATACCAAGGCATATGGTGTAGCTCCTGTTGGTATTTTGATACTGGTTTTGTAGGCCCATAGTACAAGATTGTGTTGAACATGCCAATCACGTCCAACATCATTAACCATCTTCTTGAGAATTTTTAGAATCATTTTTTTAGAGGCCTCTGCTTGGCCATTTCCTTGAGGATAGTACGATGTTGAAAAACGATGTTGGATATGGAGCTTCTTGCATAGCTCTTGGACATCTTGATTCTTGAATGGCCATCCATTATCAGTTATAATGGATTGATGGATGCCATACTGACAAATTATGTAGTTCAAGATGAATGATGAGATCTGCTTCCCCGTGATGGTTGTAAGAGGCACTGCTTCTATCCATTTTGTGAAGTATTTTGTAGCTATTATTATGAACTTGTGTCCATTGGATGAAGAGGGATTTATCTTTCCTACCAGATCTAGTCCCCATTGACAAAATGACCATGTTGTTGTAAAGGGATGTAGTTCTTGAGTTGATGCATGAATCAAATTACTATGAATCTGACACTTTTGAAATTTTTTTACAAACTGATAAGATTCTTTCTCCATGTATGGCCAATAATATTCTAAACGAAGGAGTTTCTTCGCTAGAGTTATACCACTCGAATGAGTGCCACAAATACCCTCATGAAACTCGCGTAAGACCGTCTTAGATTTGATGTGTTATAAACATCAGAGTAAGGTACCATCAAGACCTCGACGATAAAGGATGTCGACGATTAAAGTATGCTGAGCGGATTGGCAGATGAAACTACATTTTTGGTTCCTGGAAAGATCGGGAGGGAGGATATTTCCTTTCAGGTAAGCATAGGTTTTTTCATAGATGGAGGTTTCAATAGTGTCTATATGGCATATGGTATTGGATTCCAAACTATTGTAAGAAGGAAATGATACTTGTTCTACCATAAGCTCATAACAAGTGTGTTTCTCTAGCAATTGTAATAGTGAAGCAATTGTGGCCATAGCGTCTACAACTTTGTTCTCTGCCCTTGGAATTTGATCAAACTTGACATTGATATAAAAACTATTTCAGGTCATCTATTTGTTGTTTATACGGCATCGACTTTTCATCTTTTGTCTAATACTTGTCATTTACTTCATAAATGACTAGTTGAGAGTCCCCATATACCTGCAAGTCTATGATCTTCCATTCAATTGCCATTTTGACCCCAATGATCAATGCTTCATATTCCACCACATTATTTATACATTGAAACATCAACCTATATGATTTCAGAATGGTGTGTCCTTGGGGAGTGATGAACAAAATCCCTGCTCCAGATCCTTGTTGTGTGTATGATCCATCAAAGTATAATATCCATTGTTGAAGCATCACTGTCAGGAATGTCTGCATCCGGAAACTCCATTGTCATGGGTCGATCATCTGGTAAAGGAGCCTCAACTAGTTGTTCAGTGATTGCTTGACCCTTGATGGCTTTTCTCTCCACATATTGGATATCAAATTCACTTAAGAGCATGACCCATTTTTCCAATCTACCTGTTAAGGCAGCTTTACTGAGTAGATATTTTAAAGGGTCGATCTTTGCTATTAGCCGGATTGTATGAGTCAACATATAGTGTCTCATCTGTTGAGTAGCAAACACCACCACCAAGCAATATTTCTCTATGAAAGTGTAGTTTACTTCATATCCATTTAATGTTCTACTGATATAGTAGATAATGTGTTCTTTTCCTTCATTATCCTCTTGTGCTAATAATGCCCCTAAAGAGATATTTGTTGTTGCAATATACAATATTAGAGGTCTTCCTTCTGTTGGTGGCATGAGAATAGGTGGTGACATTAGATATTGTTTTATTTGATCGAACATTGTTTCACACCCATTATCCCACTTGAAATCAACATTTTTATGCAATAGATGATTGAATGGATGACTCTTGTCCACCAGCTGGGAGATAAATCTCTTGATTGATTGGAGCCTTCCCTGTAGTGATCTGAGTTGATTGATATTTTTGGGAGGTGACATTTCCATTATTTCCTTGACTTTTGCTAGATCTACCTCAATGCCCTTTTATGAGATAATGTATCCCAACAGTTTCACCGATGTGACCCCAAAGACACACTTCTTGGGGTTTAGCCTGACATTGAATTTCTCTAGCCGTGTGAAGATTTTTCTCAGGATATGCAGATGTCCTTCCCTAGTATAATATTTTTCTAGGATGTCATCCACGTAATCCTTCATGAAGGTGTGCCTCATATCATGAAAGATTGTTGTCATTGCTCTTTGATAGGTGGCTCCTGTGTTTTTTTGACTAAATGGCATGGCATTCTAGCAGACGGTTCCCCATGGACATGTACATGTTGTCCTCTCCTGATCTTCTGGAGCTATTTTAATTTGATTGTATTCAGAGAAACCGTCCATGATTGACAACATGGCATGCCCTACCGTCAAGTCCACAATGATGTCTATATTAGGTAATGGGAAATCATCCTTTGGGCATAATTTATTCAGGTCCCTGAAATCTATACATATCCTAATGCTATTGTCCAGCTTTGAGATAGGTACAATGTTTGATATCCACTCAGCGTAGTCAATAGACCTTATGAATCCACCATCCAATGATTTCTTTAGCTCAGTCTTTACCATTAATGCGATATGGGGATGCATTTTTCTCAATTTTTTCTTTAAAGGCTTGATTCCTATAGGCAAAGGCAAATGATGCATGAGCAGAATTTGGATCCAAGCCTGGCATATCAGAATATGACCAAGCAAAGTTGATGCTTCTTTCTTTAAAGAAAGTGATGAATTCTGATCTCTCTTGATCTATCATGGATTCTTCCAGATGTAGGATTTTTTTTTTTCTTCAGTGCTGATGTTCACAGACTGTGTTGGTTCTACCATAACTGATGATCGCTCATGATAATTTTTTGGAAGAGTGTCAAATCTCCCATCTTTTGGTGCCTCAGAGAGGTTTTCATTGTTAGATGCATTCTTTATTTTTTCTTTTTCCGGGTCTAATGCTGTCATAGAATGGTTTTCACCATTAGATCCATTATCCCTATTTTTACTTTTGCAACTAGAAGATTTGACACCCTCCTACCAATTCGTGTTGTTATGAGTATTACGGATAGAAATCGTACCAGGTTCGTCATGACATAGGAAATTCATGATGGCATCATCATTTGCAAATATGGGTACATTCATAGGTTCGACAGGTTCCCAGTCAATAAGTTTGGGATGGATTAATGGAATGAAGTAATCAACTTGAATTAAGTTGATGGGGGTAAGGGTTAGGACATCAATGTTGTCATAATTGTTATTAGGGATATCGAGATCAATCATGGTACCTTCTTCCAGATCATCTAGTTTACTTGAAGTCTATTCATCCCCACTTGAGTCATCAATATTTAGTGATCCTGCTATGAATGGTCTAGACCTAGAGCTTTGTCCCTCCTCATGCGTAGGTGCATATTGTTGTATTACATCAATTTGAATATCAGTGTAAGATATATTGGAACACAGATCCCACTCATATTCATTTGAATCCATTTCAGAGCTATCTCTAACTTGAAGGATTCTTTCTACAACCTTCTTTGTCATTTTTTGCTTTTGTTCTTCAGAGTATCCCAATCCTGTCTTCTCTTTTGAATGGAGAGTGAGGGGCTAAATAGGCTCTATGATACCTTCCTTCCTTAATCCAACAGGTCCTTGTCTCTCATAACCCATTTTTTCTAGGATAGCTTTCCCTTTTCCATATTTTTCTGTATTGATATTGATATTCTTGATACTGATATTTGTTGTCGAGGGTTCCTCATCTTTGTATAGCCAATCCAAGATGGCTTTGTTGTCTGATTCGTCCTCTATGGTACCAACTTTGACAAACCTTTCTTCAAGAACTGTGACATGTAGTGATGTTTGATGTTTGATCATGGATGATTGACCATATGTCTTTGGAGATGACATTAACTGTGAAAGGTTAAGTGATTGCTCCATAGAATATTGCCCCATTCCCTTGTCTATCAACTGGACTTGCTCTTGAAATTTCTGTGATAAAGAAGTTTGGGAATCTAGATTGTCTATTGATTGAGTGTTATCAAGACTTGTATATTTCGCCTTATCCTTCTTCTCTATCCACTTGGTGGTGATATTTGTACGTTTTTCTTCATTTGATGATTTTGAACTGGATGCTTCCCTGTTGTGAGGCACAAAGGTATCTTGAGATATTCTAAGTGTGTCACAATGCTGAGGATGATTATAATAAGCAGATATAGTCATCTCCTATCCATTTACTAGGAACTTTAAAAATTGATGATATGTGGAAGGCATGGCCTGCATTTCATGGATCCATGGGCATCCTAAGAGTATGTTGTAAGTTAACTCTTTTTCTAGAACTTGGCATGCTATGTGTTTCATCATTGGTCCCACTTAAATGGGTAACACAATTAATCCTTTAGATGATCTTTCTTCCTCATCATATGCTTTTATAGTCATTTTCCTTCGAGCATCAATAGCATCGTCGGAATAACCTAGTGCACGGATTAACTTTAGAGTGCAAATGTTCAAACCAACTCCCCCATCTATTAAGACTCTTTTGACACGATGATTGTGGATCAAGACTTCGATATGGAGTGCGGTATTATGGGGATGGTTTAGTGAGACATCATCCTATTCAGAGAATGATAGAAAATGTGGGGTAGTCAAATGCCCCACCATAGCTTGGAATTGGAAAACATCTAGATTTTTCGGTATCGTAGCGGCAACTAGTGCTCGTTCTAGAACCTCCTTATGCGATGGTGATAGTTTGAGGAGTTATAGTATCAATATCTACGCTAGAATGTTTTGAAGCTAATCAAAAATGTTGTAATGAGATGGAGGTGGATATGTGTTTTTAGACCTAACTCCCTTTAACACTACCTTGGATTGCCTCCTAGTCATTACATTTGCTGGTTGATAGTCCTGTCGTTCTTTGATTTTTAAAACTTTTATTTAATTCTTAGAGACTTGTATGCTTGGGAGAAAATCCAAAGGGGTAGTGTCGTTGGTTTCGTGTTCATCCATGTTATGACCAACTGTATGATCACTCTCTACTTTGGAAAGACAAAGGATCATTTTATCATAGACATGATTGATGTTTTTACCTTTGTTGTTCGTAGATGATGATGCTCCTTTATCATAGTTTGGTAAAGCATCCTTGAAGGCTGAATGATCATTATTTGGGGTCCCTCTACATATATCTTGTTATTGTCGATCAGATCTTGAACCATGTGTTTCAACTCCATGTAATCATTAGTTTTGTGGCCTTTATTGTTGTGGAAGTTGCAGTAATTTGCATCATTCCACCATGGTGGTTTGACCTTTGGATCCTAGAATCTTGCTTCCCGTGCAGTGATAAGACCACTGGTGATTAGTTCTTTCATTACTAATTCCATTGTTTGGCCTAGAGGTGTGAACCAATGCCGATTTGATGACTTTTGATATGGTTGTGATTTTGTGATTTCGTTGTTTTGAATGACACTTGACTTGACGATTTTATCATTGTTTTTATCTTTTGAAGTAGATGCTGTCAAGTTAAAAACCGGTTTGACATTTTGTGAATCATTTGCTATTTTGTTGGTAGTTGTATTTTGATTCTTTTGCCAAAATTTTGGTTTATCGTTGTTGGGGTATTGATTGGAAGAGTTTGTGTTATTTGATTTGTCGTTGAAATGTTTAATAACCCCTCTTTTGACTAGCACTTCTTCAATCTTAAGGCCATATTCTATCACCTTTTTGAAAGTAGGAGGACATTGCAATTCAAGTCTGTAACTCATCTCTTCTGTCAAGTTGTCAATGAACAATTCCATTTTCTCTTCCTCAAGAATGGATCAAGGATATCTAGCGAATAGTCATTGCCATCTTTGTAGAAAGGACAAGAACGTCTCCCCTTTGTTTTGTTTTAGGTTATATATATCCTTTATTGTAACATCGTGTTGGATGTTAAAAGAATACCGGGAGATGAACCTATTGACAATTTCTTCAAAAGTCTTGATACGTGGTTGTAATTTTGAAAACCATTCCATACATGAACCTCCCAATCTTCTTGGGAATAATCTCATTAGGTAAGTTTCCTCTTGGGAAAACTCTAGGCTCATGGTTTTGAATTCCTAGATATGATCGATCAAATCTGTCCATCCATTGTATTTGTCATATTTGGGGAACTCATAGTGTCGAGGAAAAGGTATCATTTCAACTATTGATTCGAAAGGATAAGGACAAATGTCTTGTACTACATACCTTTTAGTGTTCCCTTTTTTCATATCCTGTATCTGTTGTTGTAAGATTTGCATTTGGGATGTTAAAGCAACAACCAGATCTATACCTTGTGTGGGTTTCCATATTTCCATTTCACTTGTTCCAGGTGCTTCTTTTAGATGATTTACGTCAAAGTCCTTGGGAAGCTTAGCACCTGATTCAGCCAACATTAAGAGATATTTCTCCATGTCTTGTTCTAAGATGTTTTCCATGAATTTGTGGAATTTGGGATCCTGTTGGGTTGTTTGAATATCCTCTGGAGTTATTTCATTATTATCACTTTGATGCCAACTATTCTAGGGATTTTCTTCTATCATTGTATTTGACGTTTCAAGTTCTTGTTCTAAGAGTCTCTGTTTTTGTGACCTAGTGAAGATTGGCATACAAGTTTTTTTTCTTTCTTCTAAAATTTGATCTTCTATGCTGGAAAATGTCAAGCAATTTTTAGCAAAGTCGAATAAGATGATAGATCTTATTGATAAGACTAGGTTAAATTTTTTGATTACTATGCCTTGTTTGGTGATAAAGGATGATAATATCCTGATGATGAAACTTCAACGTAATAATCGATTGTGTATTTGATTTGACACTTCTAATTTGTAAGATCTGTGTTTCAGTTGATAAGATTGGAAACTTGTATAAACCTATCTGATTTTAGTTTCTAGACAGTGATTATGATAAAAAGATACTTATGTTCTGATAAAAATCTGCACATGAATGACAGACAAACTGACTGGTATGATTTGGAACTCTCTGCTTTGAAAGCGCTAAAACAGAGTTCAAGGGCGCTAAAACAAGTGATGGAAGTGCTATTTTGCAGAAGTGCTAGAACATAGTTCAAAAGCACTGAAACAGGCGATGGAAGCGCTATCTTTATAGATGCACTAAAACAGTGCTTGAAAGCACTAAAAAAGGTGATGGAAGCGCTATCTTTATAGATGCACTAAAACAGTGCCCGAAAGTGATAAAAAAGATGATGAAAGTGCTATCTTTATAGATGCACTAAAACAGTGCCTGAAAGCGCTAAAAAAGATGATGAAAGCACCATTTGATGGAAGCACTAAAACAGTGACCGTAAGCGCTAAAACAATGACCCGAAGTGCTGAAATAGGTTTCCAAAGCGCTAAAAATAGGACTTTTAAGACTCCCTATTATAAAACTTGATTTGGCCTTGTGGCATATTCTATCATGGGTTGTGGGAAATAGGACTGACGTATGCATTGACTATGGTTGTGATATTTTGTGAGAGCTCTCCTTTGGAAGAAAGCTCGTGAATAGAGTGGCTCTACAACGTAATCAAGATTATGACCTCTAGCAAAGTTGTGATATCTATGAATGAAGGTTCTACGTTGTAAAAAGATCTTTTGATTTTGATATAGAAAATGCCTTCTTCTTAAATTATCCCAATAACTAAGTGGTCTCTTGGGTTTGTTGATTTTGATTGTTCTCTTGACAAACATGGTTGACTTCCACTTTCGAATCATAAATTTCTTGACCTGATCTGACTTGTTGTTTTTTGGATGATATTTTCTCTGATTTTAATGATTTTGTGAAAACATAGCAAGCAATTTGTAGAATAATTATTTTAATTTGAACAGATAGTGTGTATTCAAGAACCAGGAATGGTCCTCATTGATTTTCATGGGTTGCTTTGACAAATGTACACAATTCAGACAGACTCACACTTAAGGTCAAATAGTTCATCATTATACTCAACAACCCACATCTTGAAATTGTGTTGATGCACACAGCCATGTCACCCCCTAGAGGGCGCTCGTGTTTTTTTTGTTTCCAAGCGCGTACTCAAAGTTGGATTTCTTGTCCTCTGAGCAAACGGTCCTTGGCAATTATATGGTGAGTGTCTTGGGGGCAGATTCTTCCCTCCCCTTGCACTATGAGTATGACAATGTTTGGTTACTGACTCGGTGGGACACTACTCTATGGTTTGTAGATAGGGCTTCCATGCGGTGCAAAAATTGAAAAACTCCCTCAGGAGACCTCCCAATCTTTAGAACAAAGATTTTGGGGATGGTTATCTTGCTCACTATCGTCAAGTTGGACTTTCATCAACAACTTGCATTTTGATTATAGTGAGTTCAAATCCTTGGCTTTAGGCATTCCCACTTAGGTCGTTCTCGTAGGGCGAGTGCTTTTTCCCACTACAGCAAGCCTTCTAAAGGATTTAATAAAGCGTAAATTGCATAAAAATAAAGGATGAATCTGGCGCTTTGATCACCTAGCTAAGGGGAGAGCATAAGCCTAATCACCACACAACATAGCAGATAAATTATTTTGTTTTAAGCCCAAAAGGAAAAATTTTCTAATATATGTGAAGATTTTGCTTCACAAAAATCATGATTTTCTTTTTAACTGATACTGAAAAAGTGCGATGGCTACCCTAGGATTGATAAATTTTTAAACCAGATGAATATCCTAGGATTGGTTCATTTTAGTCTAATTGTACAAAAATTAAATTTTGGTCGCGGTCACGTTGGATCCAGATCGAATTTACAAAAGCGCTAAAACAGTCCACTAAAGCGCTATAGTTTTTACCCGATGCATTAAAATCAAAAGCGTTGAAACAGAGCACCGAAGCGCCAGAGTTTTCCATAGAAGCGCTAAATCAGCTTTTCTGGAAACGGGTGACCGATGCGCCGAAATAGGTCATGGAAGTGCTATAGTGGAAAGTGCTAAATTTTTTTACGGATGTGCTATAGTATCACGGAAGCGCCAAAACAAAGCAAAGAAGCGCCATAGTTTGCCACGGATGCGCTATAGTTTTTGACAAAAGTGCTGACACAGAACATGTCAGAAACCTACGTGACACTTTTTAGAAAAATTGATAAAAATATGGGGTTAATGCCCCATAGTGGGCACCAAATTGTAAGTATGAATAAGGTATAAAGCAATAAAAAACTTCTTAATGAAACATTGTGTCAAAGATCAAGCTAATTAATCAATTGAAAGTGTCTCATTGTCTCCTATCTTCAAATATTTATTAAGCTATTTTGCTCTCAGATTTAAATAACACTATAACTGTTAAAATGAAAATCTAAAGAATGGAATGATGTTGATGCAATGATATGAAGCTATATGATAAAGTCTAGATGATAAAAGAAACTAATTTAGCATGGATTGACATGAAAACTGATAAATGAAGCTACAGGAGGCAGCCATGATATAAAAACCTAAATGCTAGATGCTGGGATGTTGGATGCTTGATGCTTGATGCTTGAATTCCTACAGAGTAAAAGTGCATGAGTTAGATAATCTGGATCTTTTTCTTGGTTGAATGAGGCTTTATTTATAGATTTCTTGTTTGTAGAAATGCATAGGGATGGCAAAGAGAGGATTGGATTCAATCTGGAGGATTGAATGGTGAGAGATGGAGGAGATTGAGAAGATTTTGGAGATTGTCTCTACCCATGAAAGCACTAGGCAAGAGAAGAGGAAGGATTGATGGAAGAAGATTGAGAGAAGAATTTGCAATTTGTCTCCAATTCTTCCCGTGAAGTTTCAATCAATTAATTTTGACATGATTTTAGACATAAATTAGACATAAGATATCTAATTTGATTTTGAGGAAATATAGAGGAATATTCCTTATGCCTTAATTTAAATATTTTTGATTTATTTGAATTAACAAAAGAGGGATAAATAATTTAATAGAACAAACTATAGAATTTGTTTATTAAATTAAACAGAAGAATATGGCAATTAATCAATAAAGTATTTGACCTTTATTTAATTAATTAAAGATTGATGTGATAGAATAAAATAGGGAAATGATAATTAAATCAAACAAAGTATTTAATTTTGTTTATTTAATTAAGATGAGATAATAGAAGAAATAGAATGTGAATGTGAACGTGAACTATATACATAAATATTTCTATTTATTTAAATAGTAGAGGAATTTAGGATAATTAATGAAATAATTTGTATTTAATTAATCGGATTCTCCAGACCAATTTTAGGTGTATACAATACTAAAAGAAGATAAATAACTTGCAATTTTACTGCATACTAACCTATGTTATTTATTTTTTTAATTTCACTCTTTTGTTTGATATTGCTTGATTGCACAAGAGATAATAATTATATTCCCTACAATTCTCTAAGCCTCGAGATTTCATTTATGTAGGAATTAAACCGCTATTCATCATTATTTTCCCATAGAATCTCTTTCAAAAAAATAAAAAAATAAAATTATATATATATACTAACTTCATTTAAAGAATCGTAAAAAAAGATCAATTAAACACTAATTTATTAATAGAATCATAATATTTTAATCCCCTATTTTTCTTTACCAAAATTGATAATAGAATCATCATTAATAACTAAACTAAACAAATAATATTTACTAACCCTTAGTAACTTAATCACCATTCTTATAATTATTCTTTTATTTATGTCTTACTAGCTAAACTAATGAATTGATGGCTATATTAATTAATAATAAATATTAGCTCCACTAATTTTGTTAATAGTTTACTAATTTAATTAATGAACTTATTAATAGTTTGGTGGGGCCCTTTTGATATTTATCATGGAATTTAAGTTTTCTTTTTGTTTATTTAACTATATCACCCTTTTAAGGATAAGAATTAGTTTACTTGAAGATAAACTTAAGGGACTTTCTTGCCTTCCTAATCCCATGAATCTCTCCTAAATTTTAGTTTAATACTTAACTAATTTAAGGTCCCCCATATGATGTTCCATTTTTTTTTTTCTCCTTTTAGAAGATAAGCCATAAAGAATGTTTTCATTCGATAAGGAGAGGCCAGGAGAAGTTTTCAATGGTAATAAATTTTAACGGCAGTAAAGTCATCAAGACTTAAATATTAAAAGAAACATAAGGCCTGATCCGTAATAACATTGGTTTTCAATTCAACAACACTCCCGTAACAAGAAGAAGTAAATGACAAGGAGGTGGAGTGTATCAAATGTTAGATAGAAGATTTGAGACAAATTTATGAGGTGACAAAAAGAGATTTTTTTTGCAAGCTAAGACAAAGGTTTTACTCTAAGGAAATGGTTGGAGTAAATCGATTTGACAAATGGGTGGGTAACTTATCTGTCACACCACCACTCGAAGTTATTAGCTCTCTTCTTTTTTTTTTAATGTTGGCGGGATCATGAATGGGAATTTCACGATTAGAGGTCAATCTTACACGTTGCAGTCAGAGAGCAATCAATACTTTTGGTTTTGGTGCCTAAACTAGTAATGGCACAAGGGTGGATTGGTAAGTTTTAACGAGAAGACTTGTGATAATACAATGCATTTCCTAAACTATGAGTTTTCTAATCTCTTACTATGGAGGGAGCTAGCTTAATAAGTATTTTTTTAATTTTATCTTACCTATGTTGCAGGTGTTGATGGTAGGTTATGGTGTTGTGGAGGATTCAAACCTCTTTTACAGGGCAGGGGTGATTTATGGCTATTCTCAATGAGGTGACACGAATACAACCATGGCCACCATTATCTACTGTCAAGACTATCAACATATTCTTTCAGCTACATTTTTTTCTTTTTATGTATCCTCTCTTTTTATATCTATGTTGCTATTTAATGCAGGTCTGAGAGTTTCACCTCTACATGGGGTTCAATCGATGGTTGTATTTGTTATGCTTTTACCTTGTTTAACACAGTTTATAGAAGGATCGATAGTTTGTCTATTCCCAGAGTTTAGCCCAAACTCACTAGTTACGAGCACAGGTTAAAACAAATACCCAAGTATAGCAATCTCTTTTTTTTGTTTTTTTTGCTTTATAAAAGTTTCTTTGGATCTGCACAGGAAGCTAGAACAATAGGTTCAAATTAAAAGTAAATTCCTGAATTTCTAAAGATTAACTTTTATGAACGTAGGCTTACAAGAAATGCAAGATATCACTCTACGAATAATCACATCCTCTTTGTTTTTTATGTTTATCTTTATTGCATTGCAGATCTTTCTTTTCACATTATTTACACAGGAAGGAAAGGAGCAGAGAGAGCACAATTCAAACCTTATTATATTTCCTATTAGATTTCATGTGGGTTTGCACCGCAACTTCTTTCTTTGAAGAGATCTACTGAGCACTAGTTCCATTTTCACCATTAACTCTTATTTGATTTCTACATTTTATCTTGCTTTTACAACATAAACTTAAAATAATTTTATGCAAAATTAAGGAAATCTTTCTCTTCTTTTCTCAGTCTCACGCAAGCATTATTCACAGATTCAACCTTTCCAAATATATGTAGGATACATTAAGTAATAGTATACACACAAAACAAAGGAAAACATGCTCTCCTATCACAGTTTTGATCTGTTTACTACATAAATATACCCATGTGGGATAGCATTGAAATGACAATTAAAATCTCAATAATTTGCCTACATGCACACATATAAGTACATTTAGATTCATAGAATGATTTACCTCTTCTTCTTTTTTTATTTTTCTGAAAAAATATTCCCTTCTCATATACCATAAAACCATACACAGACTTCTACTCATGTTCCTTACATATATGTACACATATATGTACACAACATTCTAGGGACTATTTTAAATTGTACTTCTTACTTTACAACAATATACAAGGATCGTTTAGGCACATTTTATCCTTACAAAAATGTACTTATTTTCATTTGACTTTGTACTTAAGAAACAAATACAAAATGGAAGAATAACAAGTAGTTTAACCATAGTGTTATTTCATTACAAAGATGAGGAAAAGAAATCATTTCAAGTTACACATATTTCCACAGCATCACTCTTTTCTTTTTTTTGACAGCCTTTCAAGATTAACACTCAAACACAACATATTACTTTTGAGAGAATCACATTAATCCCTTTCTCTCTTTTTCATGGAGAATACAACTACTTTCAACTATTAGCTCTCAAGGACCTGTAAGAAAACACACAAAACTTCTTTCCATGGCCAATAGGGAGTGCTCACCTCCCAACCTTGGGTTGTAAAACCAACCACCCCCTGAGCTAGGAGGTAACCAAGCTATCGGGTACACACACAAAATAGAAAAAATAAGTCATTCCCACCATAGTACTCAACACAAATACTCCCAACCAAGATTTGCACATTTACATAAGGATTCTTCAAGAATCCAGATGGGGATAGAGGTGGACATCACTTCCATATGGGGAGACCTATTAGCAAGTAGAAATAACCAAACAACACATTTTTTTGTTTTTCTTCACCAATCTACCCATTCATCAAATTTCTTCATATCATACATCTCCATTCAACAATCTCTCAATACACCATATCATTAAGAACCAAATTTGGGTACTCATACCCTTTTTTTTTGCCTCTCCTTCTCAAAGGAGGAACAATCTCCCCATAGAGGTTCCTACTCATTCCTATCCCCCACAAGGATACTCTTCCCATGTAATGCCCCACCATGCAACCCTAGAGGAAGTTGCAATTTACTACTTAAACAGACTAATTTTTATTTTTTTTAAGTACAATTAACATCCAAATTCATTACCTAATGCCAACAACCTCTAAGGTTATGAGATAGAGGTTATATAGAACCTCAACAAAAAACATGAATCTAAACATGTCATTTAATTACTTAAGAAATAAAACACATACATTCCAATTAAGGTAATTTACAACAAGAATAAGAGATAACCTTCAATTTCATTTTTTTCATAATTAAACAATATGGTTACAAATCTCATTCCCCGAATGAGGCAAGTTCAAAGAATAAGATTACAATTACAACTTTCCACCTCGATAACAAATGAGGGGGTAATAAATCACAAGATCAACTGAAATGAACAAAGCAAGAACTGCAACTGAATCCCACGGGCTCTCCAACTGGAAATCTCGTCCACACAAACATGAAGAAATCCCAACGGAAAGGTGCATGCCACCCAACCAAGTGGTACCCGAAGGCCCACCCCCCATGCTAGGAGATAGTAACAAGGAATCCTAGCCAAGGCCATCTAGCTCTAGACACACGCTAACACATAATTGATCCAACTGACACAACCAAACACATTTACCACACAAGTACAACTCAAGTACAACTCTAACATGGTCACATTGCTTCCAGATATAAAGCAGATCAAGTATGTTACGAGAACCATACACATAGAACCAAATACCAACTATTGTCCTAGACAGTGTCATCACACAACTCATCATGAGGTACCCATGAGGATCTTCATAGGCTCTGGCTAACCTGGTGGCCTCAACCGATCCCTGGCCCTCATACTTACTAATGCGGGATCAAAAACCTTTCGTACAAACAGGATAGATGACCTTGCCATTCCAGGCCTTCCCACTCATCCCAAGTCTAAACGAGCCCTTGTGTCTATGAGCGAGGCAATATTATCTTGATTAGTGAGAAGTACCACCTAATCTTCTAAGTATTGATTTAGTTTCACTTGATTAAACTACTTCCGAAGGTTACCCAATCTTACCTCTTACGGGCTCTGGCCCCTAATGGAAGCCACTCTTCTAGTTGACAACACACATACCATCCAATCACCAAGGGTAACCATGTGCAAACAAACAAGATATTACAACCAATCCTTTCTCAGGAGACAGCATAAGTCAAAACCCTCTCCAAACACTGGAGGTAACAAAAATAACAAAGCCACTCCTTACAAGGAGGCACAAATCACATAATCCTCTCCTAATCCAAGAAGGCACAAAACATCCCCGTTCATGGAAACTGGGTAATTAATTGATACGAAACATGCACTACCCAAGGGATTCAAAACAGGTTGACATAACAAACCGACAACCCACGAAATAGAAAACCTGGAAGACTTGTCCAATGTTATGATCCAAATTTCCCAAATGATAATAAGAACAGTTCAAAATCAAGACGAGAATTAAATCTGCTTTGGATTCACTAAATCCATTTCCTCATTATCATTCAACAATTTGTCGCATTAAATAAACTGAATTAAGTACATCTTTTCAAAAAAAAGAGAAATTAACACTAATAATCTAATTTCCCTACTTGCATTCAAATAATGATAAATTAACCAATTAATTTTCACAAGGCAGATTACATTGCTTTAAAATAAATATTGTTTCTTTAGTTTAAAATAATCATTTAAAATTCAAAACTAAACCTCCTTTGAAATAACGTTTTAAAAGGAAACAATGATATAATTAAAGTCATCACGTTTAAATTTGTTCAATCTGATTTAAATCATGCCACAAGGAAAAACATAATTTAAATACCTGTATATATAAAAATATATATACATACTCATTTAATTACATGAGTCGAAATTGTGCAATATTAAATATTAATATTTTAAAATTATATAATATAATAATAAAATAATACTATAACATATTTTATTATTATAAAATATAATAATAAAATTAAATATTATTATTAAACCTATTTTTTTTAATTATTATAAAATATAATAATAATAAAATAAATTTAAAAATAACAAATTTTATTTTATTTAAAAATTTTGTTTTATATAAAAAAAAAATGCTGAAGTTTTATTGGGTTGCGCGCCAAGGATTGATCCGTGCGCCAAGGGTTGGGCGCTGGTTGCATCTGCAGTTGGCCCCCACAATTGGGTGCGGTGGTGTAAACACCGCCGACCCAACTGTGGGTGTCGGCTATGTATGCAGCTGACCCATAGTGGTCGGGGGAGTCTATGTTGGGCGCGACTCCCTCCCATGCGCCTCCCATGGGGGTGCGACGGGGGCGGGGAGGTGAGCCACCAGCGCCTCGCCACTAAAATATTTTTTATTTTATTTTTTCAATAAAAAAAAGGGCAAAACAAAAAACCGTGGATTTCAATCCACCTCTGTGTTTTTTTTTCAATTAATTTTATTTGTAAAATTTTTGCCAGCATAACCCTTTGTTTGGCATATTTTAAAAATATGAATATATATATATATTAGTCTATAATAAATTTTTTTACAAAAATACTTGAGAAAACCAAGCAAAAACAAACATTTACAGTCAAGAATATCATTTTCTTTGAAGCATTTTATTTCTAAAAAGAGGTCTTTTTTTTTTTCTTCAAATTTGAAGACAAGAACAACTGGGTTTGTTTAAGTAAATCTAACAAAGGAATTTAAATGTTCTTATAACATGATTTCCAACCACAACATTTAAAATTTAAAACCTCAAAAGCAAACAATTTAAAAGACATGAACCTAATTTTTCTTGAGCTTGTGAAGAGATCCAGACGGTGCTCAGCTTCCAACTTCAGCTCCACGAATTTTCACAGCTTCAATCCAAAACTCACAAAATGCAACAATTCCTCCTCTCCTCTATTTTCAAATTTCAAAACTTGCTAAGAAAAAAACTTGTGAAGAAAAACCAAAATAAGGAAAAATTTCTCCAAAATATCCATGCACCAGCCCTCATAAATTTTCAAAAACAAAATAACAAATATGTCAAAAAATTCAATTTTGAATTCCAACTTTTCTAAAATGAAATTTAAATCCTTTTTTTTTTTTTTCAATTCCATCTTTTCTATTTTCCACTTTCACACAAAATGCCCATAATTTCAAAATGCATAACTTAATTTATTTTAACACAATCAAATTTAATTGATTAATAAAATAAATCTTAATCCAGGATTAAATCATTTTATTAATTAAATTAAATTAATTAATAAATTAAACATCTCTAACGTTATAACTCGATTAATTTAATCAATAACTTTAAATATATAATGCAATTAATTAACATTTTCTAACTTGGAATTTAAACTGAAACAAGGCAAATTGAACAATATTAAAACAACTGGACCACACTAAGACCGATGACACACAATGACTAGGGTGATGACTTGGCACGGAAAACCTAGCTACTATCTCCCAATCAAATGCTGTTGGGCAATGGACATGCTCAAACCTGTGAAATCAAGTGGAGTCGATGTCCTGTACCTGTCAACTTGCAAACAAAGAGTATATCCACATGCATTTATATGTCATAATTAAAATACACTGTGAAGAGGGAATCACAAAATCGTAGGGCACTCGCAAGCGAGTGATGCGATATCATCCCCTTCACCAATATAGTGTAACTAACTGACAAATCTAACATAATAATGTAATGAAAACATAAAACATCATTAATTCAAATATCCACCTATGCTAATTCAAAACATGCCATAATGATAACATCATTATAAAATACCATCACATCAAAAAATAACATTCACATTGCTTTATAGATAGCGATCAAATAGTAACTAAGTACCATAGTCAAAGTACAAACAAAAAATAAGACACAACCAAACAGAACACTGTTCGATCAAAAGAGCAAAACAGAGGGGTATTACATCCCACATTGGGTGAGTTTATCCTATACAACCCCAACCCAAGACATGAAAATACAAGGCACATAAAAATGAGCAACCAATTCACATAAACAATCTTCTTACATTTCCATATACAAGGGTAAAAAGAAGAAACATGCATACAAGTAAGGTAAAACCTACCTCAAATACAAAGTCAAAATGAAGGTAAGTTGAAGATGAACTCTTTATCTTCTAATCCTCCAAGCTCAAGCTAAATTTTCCCTTCCAAAGCATTTCAAGCACAAAGCCAAAAAAGAACCCTTCTTTTGGGTTTCTAAAGCATTCAAATAGGAGTCAAGGGTTGGAAACCTTTGGAGAAGAGAGTGGCACATGTTAATCTCCTATTCACTCCTATGGACACACCTCCCCACAAGTTCTCACAGTTGAGAAATTGAAAGGCCAAAGAGTGTTCAACACTCAACAAGACTTTCAAATCTCATAAATGAGATTTTGGAGCCAACACTCCAATCTCATCCCCAAAATCCGTCACCCTTCTTATTGGCTAATTAAGAAGGGTCACAGCTTGCAATTTTCAAAAGTCATGGGCTTGATTTGACCCCTAACCCATATGTAACTATCCTAGGGGTTAAATTAAGGTCAATTAACACATTCTAAGGACTAATTTAACCCTTTCAAACCCTCAAAAGAAATTGAAATTCAAACATAATAATAGAATTTCCAAAATACCCCAAAACCCTAATCAAAATTTTGATTGATTTAAAAAAAAAACATAATCACAAGGTTCAACATTAAATCTTTTTAATCACAAATAAAATACAACACAAAGAGGTTATGGTCCATTCTCCAAATGGACCATAGTGGCTTCACTTGGTTGACACAATCGGGTACCCTTGGTTACCTCCAATCCCATTGGCCATGGGCATGTACCTGCACACTCAATTTCCACATGTCAAAATATCCAATGCATAATAATAAACAATTAAACCAACAAATTCATATGCTTACATTTTGCACAATCTAATTCTAAATCAATAAATTCTATATAAATAATCATTCTTCTTCTAATAATAACTTATATTATCAACTTGTATCTAGTCATGACATAATAAGGAAATCACATCACCAAATTAAATCTAGCATCATATCAATTCCATCTCATAAAACAATTATCCATTTCTATCATGATAACAAGATCATATGAGCATATCAATAAAGGAAGCATAACGTGCAACATATAATCATCAAAGCATCATAAACATAAAACAAGCATAACATCAAGTACCTATGATCATATAAAATAGTCCAAAACACATAGAGTATCAACATGATCGAATCAAAAGATAGTCAAATGGGTGTATCAAATGGTAGGCCTCACAAGATATCATATTTGGAACGATAAATTTCAAAAATAATTAAAAGAATTACATAACAATTATGAATTGTTAAATTTAAAAAGTGTGATTAAAAGTTTAAAAGATAAAATAATAATTAAAGATGAAAATTATTATCTTTAGTTTTAATCTCATTATTGCTGAGGGAGTTAAGTTTTTGAATTAGTACACGTGTAAGGTTTAACCAACAGGTGGTAAATCAAGAAAAGGGGTAATTGACCGATGTATGTGCATGCACTCGGGAAATGGAAAATAATTTGGAATTTGCCACCTAGCTTGTTTGGTTATCGAAAAATTTAGAAGAACTTGTTAATTAAAATGGGAATTGTTTTTCTTTTTGTTGGCTGGGCAATCTTTGGTGGTAATATTTCTTGATAATCTTTCAACAAATTTGGATTTTTCTTTTCTTTACAAAAGAGAGATTAACTGAGCATCATCCTCGCTCCAAACGTCGTTTACCCAGGTTGGAGTTTTTACATTGAAATTCACTTCACCTTTTTTCTTTCACATATAAAAAAAAAATGCATCATTTTTGTTGTTGGTTATTAGATTATTCTCTATCTTTTGTGGTCGTGCCCGGGCTATATTTTATTTAACAATTTGTATATATTTTTCATGAAACACTAAGAGTAAACTAATATTTTTATGTATATTTAAATAGCCTCTCAAAAACTTAGTATTTATTGGCCGAATGATTAACCTTTTTATTATATATGTATATGTTGTGGATTTAAAATATGTATATTGTAGTTTGGATATAATATATGTATTAAGAAAAATAATCCAAAATGTAGTGTTTATTCAAATTTTTTATTTTTTATATTTAGAATGGAAAAGAAATTTGTTTGAATTAAAAGAAATAAAACTTATTGTTCTTTTTAACAGTAGAATAGTCATAATATATATATATATATATATATATATATATATATATATATATATATATATATGTATGTATATATATATGTATGTATGTATATATGTATGTATGTATATATGTATGTATGTATATATGTATGTATGTATATATGTATGTATGTATATATATATGTATACATATATGT
Source organism: Sequoiadendron giganteum (assembly GCA_007115665.2). Taxonomy (NCBI): domain Eukaryota; kingdom Viridiplantae; phylum Streptophyta; class Pinopsida; order Cupressales; family Cupressaceae; genus Sequoiadendron; species Sequoiadendron giganteum. The sequence goes on along the minus strand of CM021109.1, from coordinate 289,277,645 downwards.
ACACACACACACATATATATATCATGAGAATAAAATTAAAGAAAGAAGGTAATTGATTAGTAAAGGGATTAGGTGTATTTGGGCGGTTTCTTTATTTTTAGACTCTTTTTTATGGTAAGTGATTTCCCTAATTTATTTTATTCCATTTTATATTCCCTTAAAATTCTCATTATTTCCTTTAGATTGTAGATTTTTACTTAATAAATAAAAAAAAAAAGTTTTTTCATGGTAAATTTTATCATGTGGGGAAAACCATTAATTCTTTCCCTTTTAAAAGATAAAAAATAAAATAGAGTTATTTCTATTTTAAAATATTTTAGTTTAATTTAATTTAATTTATAGATATATGTTTATTTGTTAATTACCATTGATCCATTGTTTAGAAAAGTGACATTTAAAGTTGATAAATATACTTGAGGTGAGTTTATTATTCTTTTAATGATAAATTTCTTTTGATCTGCGTATTTAACTAAATTTGTTGGTTGCAAACAACCATCAAATTATAGGGAAATGCAGTGAGATTAAATGTATGTAATTATATAGGTTGCTTCTGTTAACACCTAAGTAGTTATGTTAAATTATATTGTATTATAAATATATATGTATGTATGTATATAGATGTGTGTTTCAATATATTGTTAAATGAAAACAACACTGTGTGGTAAAGTAAAAATATTTAAATATATATATACATATATATATATATATATATATATATATATGTCAATATTTAAAATGTCATATATATGCATGTATTATGATTATTAAAGATAAAATTTGTAATATTAAAATTCTCTAAATCCTTTTTAGTAACATAATATATAGAAGAAATAAAAGATAATAATTATTATTATAATTTAAAATTACTTTTTAAAGTAAATAAAATATTTGACTATAAAGAAGATATATATGGATAAATGAATTCAAATAATTGACAATATTTTCCGTTTTCTTTTCTCTTATTGAATCAAGAGACTTGTGTAGTTAAATGTTAGAAAAGGATATTTTGGTCTCTTTAAATAAATGATTTACTTGATAAATTAGAAATAACTATAAAAGTATAAATGAAGGGTTTATTTAAGAAGATAGTTGGATTATCCTTTTAATAATGGTCGTGTTTATAATCGTGTATCAGATGATATGTTGATATCATGAATATGTTAGTTACGTAGCTTCCTTTTAATATCTTATGAGTCACGAATGTACTCATGATCACGTTTCATTGGTTGTTTGTGCCTTGTTATTTGTTTGTAATGCTTGAATAAGTGCTCTCATTGTATAGTAGTTGATTAGCAAAAGTGTGAAGGTTTTGGTTGAGTGTTCATGTTGAACTATTGGATTGGTTTTCAAGTTGAGATGTGCTCGATTGATTGTTATCGTTGTCATGATTATTACTTTTATTCTCCACTTATCTTTTTGTAGATTTGATATAATCATTTTATGGTCCCATGATGTAAGTCTTCTTTTTGTGTTAATTTTGATTGAGGAGACTTCATTGCATTGTCTTCTTGTGGTCATATTTTGAGATGGTTGGGAACCTAATATGTTTGAATTACCTTCAGTAGGAGTTTGTGGAATTTTGGCATTTTAGGCTTCTAGAGGCAATAGTGAACTTGAATTTTACTGGTTTTCTATGGATGGACTATTGTGATTCATTGATCCTATTTCGGATTTTGAGCTTGTGGACATTACCTTGTACCATGGTGTTGACTTTTGATGTGGTGGGTGGTACCTCCTTTGTTCTTGTTTTTCAGTGATATGGAATGGTTTTGTGAGATGGTTCTTTCCTTGCATGTTGTGAGTTATGAACACTTTAATTTTTATGTGAGCTAAGGTACACCCCTTTTTTGTATTTAGTTTTGGTGTCATAGGGAGAGTGGCTCTTCATGGGGGTCTGACACACAAAGGGGTTGTTAGGGTAACCCATGGAAAATTTTCCTAAACAATTGATAATGTAATTAATGAACTAGTGGGTTTGGGTAGTTAAACACTAAACAAGATTAATTATGAGCCTCACCCATGCCGTTAGTGCTTTCACAGACTAAGGATGGGATGAGAAGACCTGGTTGGTAAGATCACTGACTTGTCCTCATGAAAGGTAAGGGGTCCCGCATGAGTCACCCTATGGAGTGGAACCTTGGGATAGGCAACTAGGATAACCATAGATGGAGGCAGTACCTTGTGATAGGTTGCCTGGATAATCCATGTAAGGCCATGCAATGACACTCCTAAAATACCCATTTATATTTCCCTTGTTTGGTTGCCTCTGGGAGTGTTGTTTGAATTGTTGATGTTGTTTAGGCAATTGGTTCTCAATGTTGTTGTTGAAGCCTCCAAGTTCTATCTTTTAGTGTTGCACACATGCCTCATGGAAACTTGATTGATGTTAACGAAATGTTCCCTTAATATTTATTGTTGGTTGATATTAGGTTTTAATTTGAAGGCTTTGGGATCCTATTGTTGTTGGCACCTCTTATGGTTATTTAGTGTTGATCTATAATATTGGAAATTGGCTTTGTTGGACCTTTCACTATTTTTTTCTGGCTATGTGATTGAAATTTTATGGGTTGTTATCTTATGTTGTTGTTATCCTTGTTTTGGAGTCTGGCTTGCTATTGGTTCATTTCACTATTTTGGTTGAGGAATGAGGATCTTTCTTGTCAACTCCTAGAATGGGGGGGTGGTCTTTCGGGTCCATGTGGTCGGGTGGAATGTTCTATGCACCCTATTGGGTCCCTAGTTTGAGTTCGTGCCGATGTTGTTGATCCAAGACTCTACCTCAATTCTATTGTACCAAGTTCAATTATGTAACATTCTTGTATTTGATGTATCTTTTACTCTACATGATAGGATGCATATGTACTCCTCAAGTATTGAAATGTACTCCTAGAGTGATGTAATGTACTCTTGAAATGGTTGTAATGTATTATTTTACCTTTGTAAACCTTATGTGGTAGTTGTTATCTGATGTGTTGTATCTGTGGAATTATAGTCGTTGGCTAATGTGTTGTATCTGATGTGTTGTATCTTATCATGGATGGTTGTATGTTATCTTTATGTAATCTTGATTCGTTCGTTATCATTATGGTATTAGTTTAGGATTTCATGATGTCATCTCGTGTGCCCCAGAGGACGTAATGGAAGTTGTAATCATATGATTTCCTTATATGTAATATATGTTCATGTTCATCTTATGTATTTTTCCACTTTCACAAAAAAATAAAATTGTGCGGTAATTTGTTATTCATGTTGTCTTTTGGGGTTTGCATGGTGAGCATCACAACTTGGTATCAGAGCCTAGGTTGATACACTGGGCACTATGATCCCAATTACGTCAACCTAGTTGCTCAGACTCTCAAGGGTATGTTCTTTTGTGTCAACCTCACTTAGCAATCTGAGTTGTTTCGTAGTGGTGTCTATCCAATGGTGCAGGAAACTGGTGGAAAGAATAGGACCCTTAGCGTAGTGCGCAATGCACCAATATTCTTCCTACCTGGGATGCATTATGGAACTTTGTGTTGTTTCATGATGTGACTTTCGGTGATCTAAATTTTTGTGCGTATGTGGAAAATGTATGTTCTAACCTAGAAATTTATACTTCTAATGTGTTAGATTGTTTTGATATTTTGAGGCTTAGGGCTTAGATTTAGGCCTAAGATACCTCTGTGGTCAAAAATTAGGATATTTCACCCTTAGATTTGAATTTGAGTCTAATAAACCTATTATGATTGTAGGCATGGGAAAGTAAAAGTTTGGTAGAGGCAAGGGAAGGCAGTTCAGAGGATCAAAAAGGAGGTTGCGGAGAAGGGGAACCCAACACCGGATGAACAACTCAAGGATTTTGAAGATGAAACCTTGGCTCATGCCTTTATTCGACTAAAGATAGAGAAGGCCAAGAAGTTTGTTGAATCCAAGCTCCCTATTTGAGTTAAAAATCCTTCTACAATATGAGATTGGCCATTGGGGTGTGGACCCAATGTCCCCAATTTGACGAAAGATGAGAAAGAGTGCCTACGAGCGCATCAGTCTTCCTCTAAGAAGGTCATGATGGACTTAAATGAGGACCCACAAGAGTGTCCTCTAGTTGATAGCGAGTAGTCACCTTTGCGTTGGAATATTTTTGACCAATAGATACCTTAAGACTTCGTAGTGCTTGTGCACCCCTTTAGTTTTACTTGGTTAATAGTGTAGATGATTGGGATAATTGTGATACTCTGTTCTAATGATGTGTTATGGAGAAATGAGTTGTGTTTTCTGGAAAATTGAAGTGTAAAATTTTGGCCTTTTTTTAAAATGTTGTGAAAATTTGTGTTGAATAGTGAAGGAAGTGAATTGCTTTGTGTGTATATGTCGAAAACTAAGTGTTTTAACCTAGGAATTTGTGTTTATGATGTGTTAAATCACGGTTTCTATTATGAAAGGATGTAAAATTTGTCATATGATTTGAATCTTGAGCTTACGTTGTTGTCTTCTGTCACACTCGCTTGATCGTTGTGACCCCTTTGGGTGATTGTCCCACCATTTTTATTTGAGTCAGATGACACGTTATCTAACTTAAGGACCTTGACACTCATTATTTATGTGTATGTTATATTGTGGTGTGGAGATTGAAGTTGTGATTGGATTAAATTGGTTATGTTTTCATATGAACTTGTTCCATGCTTGTGAAGTATTGATTTGTGATGACTTTATGATGATGCCTAAAATGTGATTACTCTATGAAGTACTGAATTTTGGGTAAAACTTTAAGATGCAATTTAGACAAGTTTTAGCCAGCCTTTTCAAGGACTAAAAATTCTTAGATTATTGTTGTAAATTTATCAAAATATTTTCTTTGTCATGGTTATCATAGTAGGATTGTCTCGGTCATTATTGTGAAAAAACTATTAGCATTGCGAAATAATTAGCCTTTATTCATATAATATCATTATAAGCAGTAGTGGTTAATATTTTGTTAACTAGTTCATCTTTGAAATACTTGATAGCCTTATTGATGGACTTATAACCTCAATAACCTTTAAAATATTGTTTTGATTCATAATGTTTTATCTTAGTTGTTAAATATTTAAGAAGTATATTCAAAATAAGTACGTTTGTAGAATCCTTCATATGATAGCTAGCAAATTATTAACTGTAATGTTAATTATAGATCACCATCTTTTCCTTTAAGATCATGATTAGAAGATAGGGTAGAGGATAATTAGAACCTATGAATGAATGTAATGCCTCTCATGTGTTTTCACTATTCTAATATATTTTCACGTTAGGGTGTGAACTTTAAGAATATGATAGTGATTGTTTCACCAATATGATGGGTTTGGTTGAAAGTTAGTGTGCTTGGATGACTATGTTACTCTGTTCGGATATTTCTAATATACCATGTAGTTATGCAATTGTTTAGTATTTGTTTTATGATATAATCATTGTACTCAATTTTGTCGTTACTATTTAAGGTCTTGGTGACGAGAATAGTGTAGCATCACTCGTTCGTGAGTTCCCTCGTACATTGTGATTTCCCCTCACGATGTGTTGTTATGGGTCATATACATGTGTTGTTCGAAATTTGTTTTTATGCAGGATTGCAAGTACCAGGCATCGACTCTGCCTACCCTATCAGGTTTGAGTGTGCCCTATAATCCCAATGGGTATGATGTGGAAAATAAAGTTGACAAGAAAGTTCCCAATCCTAGTCCGACACCCCGCCATTTGTGTCTAACGATGTGGTTTGTCTTCAACCCTGTTTTCATTTTGGTAACATTTCATTTTGTGTCATTTAATTTTAATTGTCTAATTGATGTTGTTTTAATTATAGTTTTTAGTTCATTATTTTGATATACTTATGATTGCATACATTTTGTTTCACCTTGCGACTTCCAGGAGTAAGTCAATGCTAAGGTGGGGAGGATGTAGTGCCCCTCCGCTTTTGGCACCTTCGTGACATGTGAGTAAGTTGTTTATTTGTGACTTGTGAGGTCTTGTTTCTTTTTTTCATTCAAGTTAATTGGTTAATTAATGTGTTCCAATTATTTGACGTGGTCGTCATTGTCGCTCAGGTATTGTTTTGGGTTACGGTTCTCGTAAGTGTAACGTTGATTTAATTAAAGTATTTTATTAAATTGTTAAATTATTAAAGGAATGTTGTTAATTAATTATTGAATAAATTAGTTATGTTATAATGATTTAGTATTATTATTTTATTAAATGATGAATAATTAAATGAAATATAATAGATTTTTTTTTCTGCAAAAGTGGACATGCCACTATAATTTATTAATATAAAATATGTACATAATTATTGATTCAATGGGCATACTGGTAGGAAAGAACTAGGAAGAAAACCTTTGGTTATAGCCCAATCGATACAAAAATGATTAATACTAATATTTCAAATACAAAATTATCCCACATGTGGGATGAATATTAAGATTTTCAAAAGCTATCTACAATGTCACCACCTTGGCCCTTCTAAGGACTTCAAAGAATGGTGCAATCTGAAGCATAATTTACCAGACTTATATTTTCAAAATCTCTACCAAACAACATAAAAGCAATTTAATCTTTTCTTGCTTCTTCCCTGCTATTCCTCCATTCACTCTGCACAAGTTGAAGACTGATCCTGCACTACTTCATCCTTGAATTGTTGCTCTGGTATAATTGGAGGGATCATCTCCTTTGAAAATGAGTCAAGTCCCACTAGCGGGACTTCGTCATTTGTGTGAAACACCGCTTCCAAATGACTAGCCGCCATGGAAACTTGATGCAAGGAGGTGGCACATTGAACATTTGCCACTTCTTGTTCTTTTATATGCTCAAGGGTTACAGATTCAACATTCATTTGTTGTTTGCGCGCCGAGGATTGGAAAAAGGGCGACTTCAGTGCATAATCCTGAAGGAAGGAAACAACGTAGAACTTTACCTTAATTTCAGCCTCTAGGGATCTAGAATTTTTTTTTTCATTTTTGTTTTGAGTTGATAGCAAGACATAATCATTACCAAGTTGAAGCCCCAACCGAATAGCCTTGAATATTTCTTCATACCCTAATTTTTCCTTAATGTATTTGCGAGGAAATAAGCCACCAACATATCACTCTCTAGAAAATAGATTGTATTTTTGGATGAGATACAACAAGTCGTTCTTATCACATAATTGAGGGTTTACAAATTTAAGAACAATTTGCTCCAAATCCCTCATCGATTGAAGCAAATCCATAGTATTTGATAAAAAAATTGAGAGAACCTAAGAGGGAAATAATGCCAGACGAGCTCTCGGGTGAATGATTTCCACACCCAACACTGAACGAATTGCATCTTCCTCACACATACTACCCATTTTGAAAATAAGATTTAGATCTGCTTGAGAGAGGTTATCTTCAAACGACCTTTCCCAAGTTTGGATGGGGCAGTTTATGTGAAGGTTCGAGGGGCGAAGTGCCATACTAACACTAAATTTTTTCTTACCTTTATAAATTTACTTGCCACTGAATAGAATTGAACTCACAGAGAAGCTTCTTGAAAGAACTTGCTAGAAAGAGAGGTATAATACCATTTTTAAAGCCACAAGAAATCCTTCACACAAAAAAGGCGATTAATGAATGCAGTTGTTTCATATATCTAAAGAATTTAATGAGATGAAACTTTAAATATATTCATTCATACAAAGAGAGCAACTCAGCCTGCAAAACTTAATACGGAGTACCACCACACATGAATAACGATACCCAAAAAATACCATCAAGCAATTCGCCAAACATTCAGTAGGCAATCTCCAAAGAATAGGTAAATGACCAATAAAATTCACCAAAAATAAATGGTAGAGGAAAATGAATCCAGACCACCATAAAAAGTCAGATGAATGGAAAGTTTTAAATTACCTATCGTGTGGCTTGTCCCATCAATTCATTGGAGGTTACTCATAGAATATTGGATCACATGATGATATCCTTAAAGTACCAATCCAAATGAATTTGACAAGTAGAGTAAATGCCATAGATAAATGCGAATAGGGTGAGAGCCACCATGTAATCATGACTAAAATGCCATTTTTAGCAAGGAGATAGCAAGAAGCTATTGTATCCCTACCAAAATCCAATACTTTCATGAGCCAATATATTTTTAATAGCTGAAAAATGAGATTGGCATCACTTACTTGAGGTGACAAGCATCTTGCTCAATCCAATGCACTAAATTTGGATAATTGTCAAGTAAGGATAAATCAGACAATATACTTATTTCCTGCCTCGTACTACCCATGGTAGCTAAAGAGTCTACCAAATTATTTCCTTCTCTAAAAGTGTGAGATATTATATAGTTTTTGAATTTCTGTAGGAGATCCCAAAATTTTTGAAGGATGTATTTTATATTCCAACTATGAATACTTTTTGTTTTGATTGCATTGATTATTAGTAAGGAATCACCTTCAATATGAATTTTTTCAACACCCATCTCTAAGGCCATTTCCAAACCTAATAAAAGAGCTTTGGCTTTAGCTAAATTGTTAGTTCCTCTGTGAAGATATTTGGATCTCAGGGTTAAAATTTTACCTTGATGATCACGAAAGCATATCCCCACCCCCGACTCTCCTGGGTTGCCCTTCGATGTGCCGTCAAAGTTTAATTTTATAAAATCTTCTTGGGGTGCTGACCATTTTACCTAATTTCTATCAATTTCAACCAGATTTGCTTGCAAAAAACTACCAGGGAAGGGAAAATTTATCTGCTTCCAATTTTGTAGAATAGAGTTGTCCCAGTTGGTAAAGGAGGAACTAATATCTTTTGTTTCTCTAGTGTTGGAATTGACTATTTCAGAAATTGCATTTTCAATCTTTGCATTGATAGCATTTACGAAATGAGATACTTTCTTGAATATTCTTAGATTCCTTTCGCACCACAAATTCCATATAACAATAGCTAGCACCACTCTCCAAATGCAAGCAAAAAAGGAGGATTTGTAAAGCAATGGCCAAGATTGAAAAAGATCCCATAGTGAATTTGGAAGGGGCATGCACAAGTTGAGCTTACTAAGAATGAATCCCCAACATTGTTGAGAAACTTTACAGTTAATAAATAGATGATCAACCTGTTCAAGCTCCTCATAGCACAAAGGGCACATGAAAGGATCCGCTATTATTAGCTTGGTTAGTCAATCACTAGTTAAAATGGGTTTCTTCAATGCTAACCATGTGAAACTTCCTACCTTGGGGAGGATTTTATTATCCCAACAAAAGGAAAAATCCCTTTGGGGAATAAGATGGCTTGATTCTTGATTTAATGCCTTGCAACCTTGGCTTACCATATAATGTCCCTCTTTAGAGGTAGCCCACAATAGTTTATCCCGTTTAGGAGAGATATATTGTCCTTGATTCCAAGATGTTCTGTAGAGTAATGCAATAGTTAACTGACAAAGAGGGGTGTGAAATTATCTTCCATGTAACCCTACTTGAGATGGGATCTGTCAACTGCACATAATTTAATAGATTTTCTCCCCAACTTTTGATTTTTCTCAAAATTACCATTACTGGGAAGAGTTATGTGATGTTTTGTAGGGGAAGGTTACCATTCCAGGAATTCGTCCAAAAATTCACACTCTGACCATTATTGACCTCCCAAGTAATGTATGAACAAATTAACTTTCTGTAAGAAATTAGGAAATTCCAAATGGTCGACCCCTTTGGAGGATCAACAACCGTAAAAATCCTTGTAGGGTTATTACTATCAAGATACTTACCCTACATTATTTGGCACCACTTGGCTTGTGGATTGACATACATTTTCCAGGATAATTTTTCTCCAAATGCTTTATTACAGTTTGAGAGGTTCATAATACCAGCGCCACCTTATGCTTTCCCACGAGCCATGGCTTCAAGTGATATTAGATGAACCTTCTTACTATCATCCATGTTTCCTTTCCATATGAATGTTTTGACCAAACTTTCAATTTCAAAAATAACTATTTTTGGGGCCTTTAGGATTACCAGAAAATAGTTTGGGATTGAGGAGAGCACGACCTTGACTTAAAGGATTCTACCTGCTAGTGAAAGCCATCTAGATTTCCAAACTGCTATCCTAGATTTGATCCGCTCAATTACTTTTACCCAATAAGTAGCTTTATTTGGGCCCACAAAAAAAGGAATCCCTAGAATATGAACATGGCAGTGTTGTTTTTTGAAACCCTAGAATATTGATAATTTTTTTTTATTTGCCTCATCTATGTTAAGGATGTGAACTTTAGATTTTGAAGCATTAGTTCATTGACCTAATGCTGAGGAATATTTATTGAGAACCTCCTTTATTTGACATGCTTCCTCTAATGTTGCAACCTCAAATAATTTTGTGTCATTTGCAAATAAGGATTGAGTCACTGACATATTTGTATTTTCTATATGGGTACCTTTCCATAAGCCGAGAGAATGAATTCTACTGATATATTTGCTAAAAGCCTCTACCATAATGATAAAAATGAAATGAGACAATGGATCGCCCTGCCTTACACCTTGGGAGGAACTGAAAAAAACCTATTGGATATCCATTGAGGATTACTAAGAATTTGGCACCTGATAGATATGTTTTAATCCATCGACACCATTTTGTTAAAAAACCAAATTTGATCATTACTTTCCTCAAAAAACACCAGTTAACCTTATCATATGCCTTCATCATGTCAAGTTTGACAATGATAGAGGGGATTTTCTTAGCTATTATTGAATGAAGGGTTTCATGAGCTATGATTGCACCTTCATATGTTTCTTTTCCTGAGACAAAACCCCCATGTTCTTGTGATATTATCCTTGGAATGATGGGTTGCAACCTCAGATAAATTGCCTTTGAAAAAATCTTATATATTGTGTTGCACAAAGAAATTACTCTATATTCTGCAAAGGAGGAAGGATTGAAAACTTTAGGAATGATAACAATATTAGTTGCATTGAATTGCTTGAGAAAAGATCTAGATCTGAGAGATTCTTCTAAGGCCCATAAAATATCATAGCACACAATATCCCAAAATTTCTAAAAAAAAGAAAGCAGTGAAGCCGTCAGGCCCTGGGGCTTTGTCAAGAGGCAAAGAAAAAATTACCTTTTTGAGCTCCTCAATTGTAATGGGCTTCAATAAATGTTTATTTTCTTCTACAGAAATGAGGGATGGGATTGCTTGCAGAAAATATTCCACATCCTGATCATTTTGTTGGTTTCTATCATTTGGGGCAGAGAGAAGATCTGAGAAAAAATTGACACATTCTTTCTTGATATCATCTTCATTTGAAAGCCATTTGCCCATTGGATTTTCTTTTATCGCTTGAACCACCTTAGTTTCTCTTTTGATCTGGGCAGAGGCATGGAAATATTGGTGTTTCTATCACCATATTTTAACCATAGTTCCCACGATTTCTACCTCCAATAGGCTTCTTCTCTTGGACATTTCTCCTCCCAATCTACTTGCAATTTATTTTGTTTCTCATACAACAAAGCATCCATAACTTGTATAATTTTCTTGTGGATACCTTCTAATTCATGACAGATCAGATCTTTTTGTTGAAAGATATTTCTAAAAGTCTCCTTATTCCATTTTTGGAGTTGAAGCTTAATATGTATCAATTTTGACCATAAGTGGTACATCATTGTCCCATATTCAAAAGGGGCAGAGATCCACCATTGATGTATCAAGTCCAAAAATTTGGGATGTCTAAACCACATTCTCTCAAACTTGAATGAATATTTCAAAGGAGAAGAGGAGATGTTTGCAATGGAATGAGGTATTGGATAATGATCAGAATCGGGAAAGGATAGTATCTCAGAGACAAGTTTATAGGATATACTGAGCCAATTTGGAGACAAAAGAAAATGATCCAACCTTACTGCAATTTGAAGAAATCCACTTCTTCGATTTGTCCAAGTGTACTTACCATTGATTGGCAAAATATCCCTCAAAGAATTAGTATTGATGAAAGAATTAAAATCAAACATAACCTTGGTAGGTGAGAATATCCCTCTAGTCTTATCTTGGATAGATGGAATAACATTGAAGTCTCTAACCAAGATAACTTTTCCATCACCCAGTGACATGATAACTTGAGATAACTAACCCCAAAGATGTTTCTTATCTCATGTAGGCGTGGGACCATAAATGTTGAAAATCCAAAATTTGATATCAAATTTTGTTACTTCTAACAATTGCCAATTATTTTCATTTTTAAGGAGATCCATAGAAAATTTATTTGGATTCCATAGAACTACTAAACCAACTGAAGCTCCTTGGGTAGGGGAATGAATAGATTGCCATAAATTCCATTTTTGAATTGTCAGTTTGAATATATCATCTAAAAATTTGGTTTCTTGAAGGAGGACTATATCTACACCACACCCATCAATTTGATGTTTGATGTGAGCACATTTGTCAGGGGAATTAATGACCCTGACATTCCATGAAATAATCTTCATTGAGCCCGAGGAGAGAAGAATGCTCTCCTTGGATGCTTATTAAGTGGATACAATGTAAAAAGTCATGCAGTGTAGCTTGACATCCTGCATCATTTTCCTCTTGTATTTTAGTAGCCTTAGATTTGCGGCCTCGTTTACCTGGATACTTCTTTGTGTGGGGTTGATAAGGAGTCTGGGCAATGGAGATAGTCTGTGAATAATAAAATTATGAAGAGATTTGAACGTCTTCCCCCGCAACTTCACCCTCCTCATGAGTCTATGATTCCTTAGGAATCATTGAGTGCAATTGGATATTAAAGGTATTCTGAGTCTCAGAAGAAGTTTCTTCTTTGACATTATTGCAATTCCAATCCCAGAAGGATTCTGCTTGGAACACCTCATCCACAATTTCCTTAATAATTTATGAGCCCACTGTGACCAAAATATTTTTCGCCAATAGTTTGAGTTCTACATCATTTGTCTTGCTTTCCTTTGAATACTGTAGCAAGCCCTGAATTTCATCTTGCACTTCAGCTGGAGAGTTTGATAGAAGAAGATTAGATCTATCTTGCTTGATCAAATGGCCAAGCTGAAGAAACTTATTTGAGTCTTGAAACATTAACCTTCTGACCAATTTGTCTAGTTGAAATTCATTAATTTTTAAGGATGGCGAATATAGGTTTAGACTTAGGGAAGTGTGCTTTCTCCATAGTACTTCAAAATAGAGATAAACTTTGATTTTCTTGGAAGGTTGCCTGCATCCCCAAACAAACGATTTGACATTGATAACTCATATTTCTGGGGAGAAAATAATCTAACCACAATGTTCTTGTATGGCTTCACATCCCTTGGAGATCTCACCACTTTTATAATGATTGATTTCTGTAGATGTATGAGAAAGACCCAACCCCAAAGATGTATCATGTTTGAAAGCTCTAGCTTGTGATTGACTCGCATTATGGGGGATCTAAGAGGATAATGCAATCTTGCTCATAGTGCTTGTAGAACTATGATTCTGTATAGGGGGATGTGAAGACCCGTGAGGGTGAGAAGTTGTTTCCTGAGAGGTTTCCTAGACTATTGGTTGAAGCCAAGAGCCAAATTTTGATTTTATCTCTATGTGTGATGGTTGTTTCTTTGTTGCATCATGTATAACAAGCATTCTAACTGACTTTGACGGGTTGTTGAAGCAAAAGAAATCCTACTTTTGGAAAATGCCTATCTGGTTGGCAATGATTTCCAGTAAATGAAATTCCCTGTATTCCAATGGAAGACCATGGAGTTGCACCCAAAAGGGAGCAAAACAAATCAAAAAATCCTCAGGATTGAAATTGGGAGTCTACTTTTGCATATATAATTAGATCCCTGATAGTTCTAGGATTTGATTCTAAAAACCTCATCTTTTGCTAAGATGGATGCAAATAGGACAACAAAAATTCCTTTATTTTCATCTAAATAAAAGACTTTAATAGCTCCTTCCCAATCTTGAAAAATGATATTTTTAATGATTCTAGATTCAAAGTGAGATTCCAGAACTTATAGATGAGTTCTTTCACTCTGAGATCGTTTACTTGAGGCAGGACCATATGATCTGGAAAAGCTACCTTGATGACTTTAGAGCGTGGAACATTTGCATACTTACTTGGCTCTGTCCCAAGATGTTGGTTGTCACTCGATTGTTAGCTCTCTTTTCTCCTCCATGCTTGTGTTTTCTTGCTCTTGCTTTGCTTTGCTGAAGATCTTGCCTTTTTTTGTTTCCTCCTATACCTCTGAAAACCCTTATCGCCATGTGACCTTGTCCGTTGCTGCTTCATGCGATGGGTTTTTGGATGATTTTCCTTTGATGCTTCCACATTCGGATGGATTTTGTTTTCCCCCTTTTCATAAGTCTTCTAGGGAGATGATTCTTTACCGTTGGATAGATTGGATCCCTTGGGTGGAGCCATCTCTGGTACAACATTTTGTATGTATTGATCTAATGCCATCTATGATGCCAACCCTCTCTTAGGGTTTCCATTATCAATAATATTAATTTAATTATTAATAATGTTAATTTTTAATATAATGTATATATCTGGCTATGTCTTGGGCTCTACCACTCTTAAAAATCCTTAGAAGGGCTAAGGTGGTGACACTATAGATAGGTTTTGAAAATCTAAAGTATATTCCCACATGGGATAATTTTGTAATCGAAATGTTTGTATTAATCCTTTTTGTATCAAACGGGCTATAACCAGAGGTTTTCTTCCTGGTTCTTTCTTGTCGGTATGCCCTCTGAACCAAGAATTATGTACATATTTTATATTAATATATTATAGTGGCATGTCCACTTTTGCTTTAAAAAAAAAATCCACTTATTAATGAAGTTTACGTATAAATTTAAAATATTTGGATAAAGAGGTATTGAATAAAATATCAAAAATAAATAATAGATATCATATTTGGAACAATAAATTTCAAAAATAATTAAAATAACTACGTAACAATTATGAATTGTTAAATTTAAAAAGTGTGATTTAAGGTTTAAAAGATTAAATAATAATTAAGGGTGAAAATTATTATCTTTAGTTTTGATCTCGTTATTGTCGAGGGAGTTAAGTTTTTGAATTAGTACACGAGTAAGGTTTAGCCAATAGGTGGTAAATCAAGAAAAAGGGGTAAAGGGGTAATTGATAGATGTATGTGGATGCACTCGGGAAATGGAAAATAATTTGGAATTTGCCACCTGTCTTGTTTGGTTATCGAAAACTTTAGAATAATTTGTTAATTAAAATGGGATTTTTTTTCCTTTTGGCTAGTGGGCAATCTTTGGTGGTAATGTTTCTTGATAATCTTCCTGGGTAATCTTGCTAGGGAAAAAAGTTTAAAAAAAAAATTACAGCCCTATGAATTTTGAAGCAACTGAAAAATATTTGGATTTTTATTTTCTTTATGAAAAAGAGATTAACTCAGATCATCTTCGTCTCCAAACGTCATTTACCTAGTTGGTGCTTTCTATTTTTGTCTGAGTTGCATGTAAAGGGTTGTAATTTAATAAATACCTCATGAATTAAAATAAAGAGTAATTTTGTGAGAGAAAATGCTAATTAAATAATAAAAGGTTGTTTTATAACAGCAAATAGTTTAAGTTATATATATATATATGTGTGTGTGTGTGTGTGTGTGTGTGGGTTGGTAAAAATAAATTGGGTGTATGAAAAAAATGTAAATTATTAAGAAAAATAATCCAAAATGCAGTGTTTATTCAAACCGTTTTTATTTTTATTTAGAATGGAAAAAAAAATTGTTTGAATTAAAAGAAATAAAACTTATTGTTCCTTTTAAGAGCAGAATAGTAATAATAAATATATTTACATATTTATATTATATCATATGTATATATATATCATGAGAATAAAATTAAAGAAAGAAGGTAATTGATTAGTAAAGAGATTAGGGTGTATTTGGGTGGTTTCCTTACTTTTAGCCTCTTTTTATGGTAAGCGACTTCCCTAGTTTCTTTTATTCTATTTTATATTCCCTTAAAATTCTCATTATTTCATTGTAGATTTTTATTTAATAAATATAAAAAAAAAGTTTTTTCATGGTAAATTTTATTACGTGGGGGTAACCATTAGTTCTTTCCCTTTTAAAAGATAAGAAATTAAATAGAGTTATTTCTATTTTAAAATATTTTAGTTTAGTTTAATTTAATTTATAGATATATGTTTATTTGTTAATTTTATTTATTTTTAAACAAAAGTGGCAAGCCACTATATATATTTATTATATGTAATAAAGTATACATTTAACTGGCTCAAAGGGCATACCGGCAAGAAAGAGCCAGTGAGAAAACCTCCGGTTTTGGCCCAAAAACGTAGTGTTTCTGATTACAAAATGCTGACTTTTTCAAGTCATATAGTCATATCAAAGTCTATCTCGCTAAAAAGTGTAAACCTATCCACTGAAAATACAACTTATTGGCTGCTTAGTCACAAGCATGTACATAATTTGCAAAATTTAAAACATTTCCCTTTAATCCTCCATCTACATGAAGTCGAGCATATTGTCCCCCTGATTTTCAATTCTTGCTTCTTCCATCAACAAATGGGAGCCTTCCTGAACTTGAATATTCACCTGTCTTGAATTTCTTTGCAATGAAGAAGCTGCATGTTGACAATTATGATAAAGAAGAAAAGATATATAATAAAACTTCTCCCTGAATCTATCAGCCATATCCCTTCCCAGTTGGTTAGAATATTTTGATAAAGCCTTATTCAAATGACAGGGGTCGGAAAACTCTATGGATAATTTTAAAGCATCAAAAGCATTAACCACTGCCTTATTATGAGGAAGATAATGAGGAGGGAAGATACCACCAATATAACCTTCTCCACGTGAGAAGATATATTTTTGTGCACTGCAAAGAACTGCTTCATTTTTCAAAAAAATGTCATTTACCATTGTGTCGGCAATGGCTTTAACTGTTTCCAAACATTGAAGAATATCCATGATATTAGAAAGAAAGATGGAAAGAACATTTGACAGAAATATCAACCTTCGTGACTTTGGCTGAAGAATCTCAGACCCAATTATGCATTTGAAACATTTATAATCACATGGGCAACGAAACTTGAAGATAGATTAGAGATGCTGAATATCAAGCTTACTAGAAGCCGGAGTTTCCCAACTTTGAACTAGCAGCCACATTCAAAAATTTTGAGGATGATACTCCATTTCAACCCGCCTTACTTTGCTTAACAGCTAAAATAGACAAATAAATATTAAAAGAACTCTTCTTATTTTTTGATGTAGAAAATAAGACAATGCTGCCTATTTATAAACTTTCAGCTCCCATGATTTTGAAGCTTACCTCTTTATCATGACAAATCGCTTACCAACTTATGATGAAATAGTACCATGATATCCTTTGCACAAATGCCGAATGCTATATAAGAATATCAAATATTATTGATGGCAACCGAGCTGATTTGGACCAACAAAAACATCCCATCGGGTACGAGAGAACACCATATTTGCCATGCAATGAGATCGACATTGTACTTATATTCATGACCTTGCCATCAAGAATATTTGATATTCTTACCTTTATGTTGTCATAATTTTATTTACCCGTAGCTGGCTGATTTAGACAAGGCACAATATATACCTCATGTCAGACCTCCCCAATAATCATTCTTATAACAGATCAAACAAACCTGCGATCTCAATATCAACCACATTTTGCACATTCTCCTTTATACATAAGAACGAAAGTATTGCAATTAATCAGCATGTATTCCTATGTTAAGACTCCCTCCATAGGACCAAAAATATTAATAAATCTTCTTGACATGTCAACCATAAATATGATAGCTAAAAGATAAACTTTAAGACCTATCATATCCATAATTGGCAAGTACAGCAAAATGACTTAATCAATTTTTTTCCACTTTGATCAATAGAGATTTCCTCTTTGGAAATTAATTTTTCCAATTCAAAGTCATATTTCCCAATTTGAACAATATGAAGCATTTCTTTTTCAAGTTGATTGCAGCCCAGGTTGGCTAAATAATCTGCCACCCTATTTCCTTCTCTATAAGTATGCAATAAGTTATAATGCAAGAAATTTTCCAGAAGTTTTTGAATTTGCTTTACCATATAAGATAATTTCCAATTATGAGAGGATCCTTCCCTGCAGGCATTAATCAGAATAAGAGAATCCCCTTCTATCTCTAACTTTGGTAATTTGAAATCTAACACCATTTTTAGGCCAAATAGTAGAGCTTGTGCTTTAGCCTCATTATTTGTACCCACCATTAACTTGATAGATTTGACACAAAGGACTATACCATTAGTATCTCTTATTACAATACCTGCCCCAGAAATTTCGGGGTTACCTTTTGATAAATATACTTGAGGTGAGTTTATTATTCTTTTAATGATAAATTCCTTTTGGGATGCATATTTAACTGAATTTGTTGGTTGCAAACAACCATCGAATATTATAGGGAAACACCCGAATGTTTTAAGGTTAAAATATAATAGATATACATTTAGTTTCACATATGTGTAGACTTACTCATTTAAGCATGAGATTAAATGTATGTAATTATATAGGCTGCTTATGTTAATAGCTGAGTAGTTATGTTAAATTATATTGTATTATAAATAAATATATGTATGTATGTATATAGGTGTGTGTTTCAATATATTGTTAAATGAAAACAAGAGTGTGTGGTAAAGTAAAAATATTTATATATATATATATACATATATATATATATGTATACATATATATATATACATATATATACATATATATACATATATATGTGTATATATATATGCCAATATTTAAAATGCCATATATATGCATGTATTATGATTATTATTAAAGAGAAAATTTATAATATTAAAATGCTCAATGAGAGATGTGTAAATCCTTTTTAGTAACATAATTATGCCGAAAGGCGTTATACAGTGAAAGCATTGTGTAAACATTTTGAAATTGAATTTAAAATGACAGCCAAGTGATAGTATGTGTTGTATGTGCTTTTTGAACCTGCATTGAAAATGACAGGCAAGTGGAAGTATGTGTTGCATTGAAAATATTTTTTCTTTTCAACTTGATATATAATTTTTATAAATAATAATATAATATGTAATATTGCTGGCTGTCGTTAGTGCTGACGGTTACAGTAAAGCGTGAGTAATTGGAAGAGTGGTCCCCAATTCAAAAATTGCATAGATTAAATAAAACCATTATTCTAACTGTCTATCTCTGGCTACATTTGAGTAATGTGGCCTTATACTGTTCCAGTGGAATTTCAAATATGGAGTGTTGGACTAGACAGGGTTTTAGTTTATATTGAATTTGTGTTGGCAATTGAAGAGTTTGGCCTTTCACAAGATGTTTTTCAATGGGAAAATCTTACCCACAATGAGAAACACTTTATAAGCCACGTATTGCCTTTCTTCGCTACCTCGGATGGTATTTTTTTTTGGACAATTTGGCTTTACAGTTCTCTAAATATTCAAATCGTAGAGGCACTTTCTTTGTCCTTTTGGAATAGTAGGGTTGCGTGGTATCCTTATGATTTGAGTACCATGATTTCTTGTTACAAGCATCAATTTTGTCAACCTGTTTAGTATTTTCTTCTTACAATGAACCAAGATTTTATTCATGAGAGTTTTGGGTCCTAATTGTCTACTGGTGTTTACCAGTTTGAAT
Organism: Sequoiadendron giganteum; assembly: GCA_007115665.2. Lineage (NCBI taxonomy): Eukaryota > Viridiplantae > Streptophyta > Pinopsida > Cupressales > Cupressaceae > Sequoiadendron > Sequoiadendron giganteum. The sequence continues at coordinate 289,258,022 of CM021109.1, read as the reverse complement.
TACTCCAGGGTAATTATCAATTGGATTGGTTTGTGTATAATATGTTTTTCTTTTTTTGCATGCAGAGCCCCTTAGAGTAACGAGCTTAAAAAATGTTGAGCCCATTGCATCATTTGAATACTATGGCAATGATGAATACTTTGTGGCAGCTCACTCGCAGTATTTCTATGGGAATTTGTCTATTTTTTTCCTTTTTTTTGAGTTTGTGTGCTTTAATATTTAGTCATTTTTCCCTCTATTGGGTCTCATGTGATTTTTGATGTTTTTGTTTGTAGACAATTGATCAACATGTACAACAATTGAACTTCTCCCAACATTGGATTTTTGGGCACTCCAAACTTAAGCAGAATCAACTCTTCTTATCGAACATCATCCTTCAGGAGGAGAAATACTCTCATTTGTTAAGCAACCTCTATTGCTATTAATAAAAACATATTAAAAAATAGAGGAAACCCAACTTCCTCCTCTGCAACCAAAGAAAGCCCCTTCTAGAGAAGCCATACATGATCACCTCCCAACTTCTCACAAATGTGCCTTCGGACATGCCTTGCTCAATGGTATGCATATCCCACTCCATTTTCTTGATGGGGTTGCATCTAGAAAAATTCAAATTATTAGGAGTTTACCTATGAAAAGTTTGATAACTTTTGACATGTTTTTGCCAAGCTTGTTCTAATACAAATACAAAAAATAAAAATCTATGCCTTTTTTAAAAGTCAATCTCGTTTGTGAGAATCATAATAAAAGAACTTGGAACTTAGAGCTAAAAACTCACTTGATTCAACTGTAATTATGGACTAGACAACTAAGTGTAATTCTAGATTACCTATCCTGATATAGGCCAGGCTGTGTGTGGGACTGCAGGCAGTGTGGTAGTTTTTGTAAGTTTTCTTTCGAAAAAATCCATCTGATAGAACAAAACAAGAAAACTCAAATTTAAACATTATCATCTAATGGGTATGCTCAAAGGTGTAGCAAAGACATTTAGACTGTACATAGCCATAAGTTTGTAAATTATGTTGCTACTGATTCGAGACTGACCCTTTTGTTTCTAATTTTTGTCTATAGATTATTTTGTATGTACAACTGTATGTGAGTATGCTATGAAGACTCTCCTCCTCTAAATTGTTATTGGAAGTGTTTGTTCAAATTATATATCTGACATAAAACACATGGCATTGTGCAGGCTTGTTGTGTAGAATATATAATTCTTGAAAGTGACAATCTATCATCTTTATTGCCAAATGCACACCTTGATTTTTCTAGATTCCACCTTACTTCCCACCAATTGTTTGCAATCATCAGTGCACTTTCTGTTCTTCCTACCGTTTGGCTATGAGATTTAAGCATTCTATCTTATATTTCAGTGAATTTTTGTAGTAATATTCTGAATGAGCAGTTTCATCATGAAAATGATGCATTATCATTAGTTGCTATTTCCTTGTTAATTGCATGTCTCCACATTTATTTTTTTATCTCCAAATCACCTAATTAATAGTGGTTTGGTTTTTATTAATCACAGTTTATGACTGTATTTTTTAGGGACAGGGGAGAGGACAAACTTTTAATTCTCTTACCAATGTTACAGATGTGATTCTGCTTGATGCTCCTCTTTATTTTAAATAAAGATATCAGATTGATTTAAGGCTAATATGTATATCAAATATAATCCTTTTTATCAAGGTTAATATTTATAGGAAATGATTCAATGTTTCTATTGGCAAGAAGCAGGGAACTGTTGAGAAACAATCAGATTATGTGGCACAAAATTCACTTGTGAAGTGGATACGGGTGAAGGGTCCAAGTGAAGGTGCAGGTCAAGGAGCTATTGAGAAGTGGACATAGATACACGCAAAGACAAAGGGTCTGAGTGAAGGTGCAAGTCCAAGTGGAGTACTCATCCCTAGAGTGGCACGATCCAAGGTGTCATCTTCCTCTAAAGGAATGGCAATTACATGTTGGAGAATATCTTACAATTAGAGCATGTTTCAATAGTTGTGATAGTAGTTGTTTATATAATGCCCAATAGTTGTGACATGACTACCCTAGCTTAAAGAAAATGTATTCTTTTGATCTAAAAAGCAACCAATCATGTGATGGAACATCAATGCTCAACTACCCATGATGTGAATGCACTTAGTTCTTTTGAATTCTTGATATATCAATATTCAAATTTCAAGTATTGAATGTTTGTTCAAAGTTTATACAAGGGATGTGAGTAAATTTTTTGATTCTTTGTTGAGAATGCATCTTCATTATTTTTTACTCTTCATAATTTGTTATATTTAAATGCAAATTTTCTATTGAGATGGAAACTACAATAATTGTGTGTACACAAAATTTTGAGCAACAAGAACAAGTTAAACAATATAACCTATCCTACCCACCTATATCATTCATTGACTGATGTAATTTTAACACTCATGAATTCAATAAAAGCAACCACCTCTTTCCCAACAATTCCTTTCCTTTCAATCTATAGACTACAACAAAAGAGACTCTTCTATTATGGGGAGGAAAAAGTTGATTCACTCTCAGAACTTGTGAAATTGAATATTCTTTTGCAAGAGCTACATAATTGACAAGGGCCCTTGGTCTAGAATGCTCCCTTTTGCCCTCCTTTCTTGAGAAGATATCTCTCGGCGTACTTTACATATATTTTAAAAATATAAGTATGCTAGTATATAGAAGAAATAATAGATGATTGATATTATTATAATTTAAAATTACTTTTTAAAGTAAATAAAATATTTGAGTATAAAGAAGATATATATATATATATATATATATATATGGATAAATGAATTCAAATAATTGACAATATTTTATGTTTTCTTTTCTCTTATTGAATCAAGAGACTTGTGTAGTTAAATGTTAGAAAAGGATATTTTGGTCTCTTTAAATAAATAATTTACTTGATAAATTAGCAATAACTATAAAAGTATAAATGAAGGTTTTATTTAAGAAGTTAGTTGGATTGTCCTTTTAATAGTGGTCTTGTTTATAATCATTTATAGGATGATTTGTCAATTTCATGAATATGCTAGTTACATAGCTTCCTTTTAATATCTTATGAGTCGTGAATGTACTGGCGATCATGTTTCATTGGCTATTTGTGCCTTGTTATTTGTTTCTAATGCTTGAATAAGTGCTCTCATTGTATAAGTAGTTGATTAGCGAAAGTGTGAAGGTTTTGGTTGAGTGTTCGTACTGAATTATCTAATTGGTTTTCAAGTTGAGATGTGCTCGGTTGATTGTTATCGTTGTCATGCTTATTACTTTTATTCTCCACTTGTCTTTTTGCAGATTTTATATAGTCATTTTGTAGTCTTCTTTTTGTGTTAATTCTGATTGAGGAGAATTCATTGCATTGTCTTCTTGTGGTCATATTTTGAGATGGTTGGGAACCTAATATGTTTGAATTACCTTCAGTAGGAGCTTGTGGAATTTTGGCATTTTAGGCTTCCAGAGGAAATAGTGAACTTGAATTTTATTGGTTTTCTACGGATGGACTGTTGTGATTCATTGATCCTATTTCGGATTTTGAGCTTGTGGGAATAACCTTGTACCATGGTGTTGACTTTTGATGTGGTGGGTGGTACCTCCTTTGTTCTTGTTTTTTAGTGATATGGAATGGGTTTGCAAGATGGTTCTTGCCTTGGATGTTGCGAGTTATGAACACTTTGATTTTTATGTGAGCTAAGGTACACCCCTTGTTTGTATTTAGTTTTGGTATCATAGGGAGAGTGGCTCTTCATGGGGGTCCGACACATAAAGGAGTTGTTAGGGTAACCCATGGAAGAGTTTCCTAAACAAATGATAATGTAATTAATGAACTAGTGGGTTTGTGTAGTTAAACACTAAACAAGATTAATTATGAATCTGAACTATGTAGTTAGTTCTTTCATAGACTAAGGATGCAATGAGAGGACCTGGTTGGTAAGATCACTGCCTTGTCCTCACGAAAGGTAAGTGGTCCCAAATGAGTCAACATATGGACTGGTTCCTTGAGATAGGAAGCCATGATAACCATAGATGGAGGTGGTACCTTGTGATAGGTTTCCTAAATAATCCATGTAAGGTCAGGCGATGACACTCTCCTATAGTACCCATTTATTTTTCCCTTGTTTGGTTGCCTCTAGGAGTGTTGTTTGAATTTTTGATGTTGTTGAGGCAAATAGTTCTCAATGTTGTTGAAGCCTCCAGGTTCTATCTTTTAGTGTTGCACACATGCCTCATGGCAACTTGATTGATGTTAACAAAATGTGCCCTTGATAGTTATTGTTGGTTGATATTGGGTTTTCATTTGAAGGCTTTTGGATCCTATTGTTGCTGGCACCTCTTATGGTTATTTAGTGTTGATCTATAATATTGGAAATTGGCTTTGTTGGACCTTTCAATATTTTGTTGTGGCTATGTGATGTCAATGTTATGGGTTGTTATCTTATGTTGTTGTTATCCTTGTTGTGGATTCTGGCTTGATATTGGTTCATTTGACTTTTTTGGTTGAGGAATGGGGATCTTTCTTGTCAACTCCTAGAACGAGAGGGTGGTATTTTGAGTCCACATGGTCGAGTGGAATGTGCTATGCACCCCATTGGGTCCCCAGTCTGAGTTTGTGCTGATGATTTTGATCCAAGACTCTACCTTAATTCTATTGTATGTTATCTCTATGCAATCTTGATTCGTTCGTTATCATTATGGTATTAGTTTAGGATTTTATAATGCCATCTCATGTACCCCAAAGGACATAATGGTAGTTGTAATCATATATTTTCCTTATATGTAATATATTTTCATGTTCATCTTATGTATTGTCCTACTTTCAAAAAAAAAAATGCACTAATTTGTTGTTCCTGTTGTCCTTTGGGGTTTGCACGGTGGGCGTCATAGCTCGGTATTAGAGCCTAGGTTCGTACACTGGGCACTATGAGCCCAATTACGTCAACCTAGTTGCTCAGACTCTTGAGGGTATGTCCTTCTTTTGTGTCAACCTCACTTAGCAATCCGAGTTGTTTTGTAGGGTCGTCAGTCCAATGGTGTAGGTGTAACACCCCGCCACACAACCCTAGAGGAAGTTGGAATTAACTACTCAAATGAACTAATTTTTTTTTTGTTTAAGAATAATTAATATGCAAGTTCACTACACATTACAAAAACCTCTAAGGTCATGAGATTGAGATTACTAAATAACCCATGAACAACATTAATGAATTGAAACCACAACATTTAATTACTTAAGAAATTAACAACACATACATTCCATACAAGATAAATTACAACATAAAAGTAAAAGATACCATAAGATCCCAAAGTAAAATAATCTACTAAGGAGATTACATCTCTCATTCCCCGAATGAGGTAAATCCAATAAGCATGTTTACAATTTACAACTTCCCACCTCGATAACAAATGAGGGGTAATGAATTACAAGAGCAACTGAAATGAATAAAGCATAAAAAGTAACTGGATCCCACGAGCTCTCCAACTGGAAATCTCATCAACACGAACAAGAAGAAAACCCAACGGAGTAAGGTATATGCCACCCAACCAAGTGGAACCCAAAGGCCCACCCCCCGTGCTAGGAGATAGTAACAAGGATTTCTAGACAAGACCAACTACCTCTAGACACAGGTTGAATCATAACTGAACCTGACACAACCAATCACATGTACCACACAAGTACAACTCAAGTTCAACATAAGTACAACTCAAATACATCACAAGTACAACTCAAGTACACCATAATATTACTGACATGGATTACATTGCTTTAGTTATCACTCGAATAAACTACCTTCGAAGGTTACCGAGATTACCTCTTATGACTCTAGCCCCTAACGAAAGCCATTCTTCCATTTGACAACACACATTCAAACCAATTACAAAGGGAGCCCAAGTGCATACAAATTAGATACAAGAAACAATCCATCTCAAGGAGGAAATATGTAATGATACTCACTCCAAACCTTGGAGGCAACAACTTCACATAATTCACTCCTTCCACAGGAGGCACAAAAAATCCCCGTTCATGAAAACTGGGTAAAACACTAACTAGATACCATGCACCACCCAAGGGACTCAAAAAAAAATGGTTGACATCACAAAACGACAACCCCTATCCTCTAGGATCCTTTGGAAGACTTACATATTAAAGACACTTAATCCATTTCCCAAACATGAACACAGAGTAATTAATCACATAAGGCAATTGCGAGGAATAAACTAATCTTGGATATATTAAATCCATTTCCCTTAATATAACTTAGTAGTTTATTGTCTTAATGAAACTAATTTAATACGCCTCTTTTAGACAAAGGAATACACTTAAACCCAAAATATTTAATTCCCTAATTGCTTTTAAATAGTAATGAAATAAACATTTACTTCATCCATTCCAAACAGGTTGACAACCTGATACGACAACCCACATAATTAAAACCCTATCTAGAAGACTTAACAACCCTTTCTAATTAATTTCCCCTGAAGCGATAACAAAAGGAATTACATTTAAACAAGCAATTTGATCAAAATTAAATCTATTTTGGATTTCCTAAATCCACTTCTAAATTCACATACGCTACTTTATTGCATTTAATAAAACTGAATTGAATAACGTCTCTATTAGACAAAGATGAAATAAACACCAAATATTTCATTCCTAATGGTTTTTTAATTTAATATAAAATAGACATTTATTTCAATCATTCATAAAATACTGTTTCGAAATAAATAACTATTTCCTCTTTTCGACATATTCATTTTAAAAATAATTAACTCATCTAGCAAACATGTTCCTTAAAAATCAAATATACTGCTCTATCAATTACATTATCTTTAAAATAAAAACCACAACCTGACTAAAAACACTATAATTTAAATTCTTTAACTCCATTTAAATTGTGTCCTCAATTTAAATTGTTATTTTAATTTATATATATTTAAACTATATATATACATAAATTAAAATAAATAAAAGTCAACTATAAATATTCATATATTTTAATATTTTAATATTACATAATATAATATTAAATATTAATATATATTTTATATCATTAATATATATTAATATTTAGTATTATAAAATAATAATACTTAAATATTAGATATATATTTTTTTTCTATTAAAAAAAAAGAAAGCGAATATAATAAAGAACTCGCGCATTGTTTAGGGTTGCGCGCTAGTGAAAGGTCGACCGACTATGTTTACAGTCATTCCCCATTAATAGAGGCGTGTGTAATAATAAGCTATCAGATATCCCTTTGTGACTGTTGTAATAAAGGTGTGGGGTACCTGTGTTGGTGGCTCCCCCTGCTTTCTCCCATGGGGAGCCTGATTAAGAGGTGGAAGCCCTAACACCTCCCCAAATCTTTGTTTATCTTGGTGACAGACTTTGGGTTGCTTTTAGGGACCGTGATTGGGTTTTGGGGGTAGAGAGGAGATTTTTGGAGAGGGTTTCGTTTTGTTTTATGTATATGTGTGTTTAAAACAGCCTTAGGCTTTTTAGGTCAAGAAATATGTATGAATGTTTGTGCTTTGTGTGTATATTTTATAAAATGTCCTCATTAAAAATTTGCAAAACTAATTGAGCAAATATTTCCCAGACATGGAACAATTACAGCCATATTGAAATTTTTCCTTGAAGAACAATATTTTCAAACAAAGGTTTTGGAAGTTCTGAAACCAGATTCAAGATGGGTTTTTCTTGCAAATCCAACCAGGTTTATATATATTTTCAAACAACAAATAAAAGTTGTGAATCTTTTCAAATGAAATTAATTTAATAAACAAAATACCTAGTTTCCAATGTTTGAGAGAATGACAAAAAATGGTGCAAATCTTTCTCCTCAAATTTAAGCTTCTTCTCAGCAATCTAACTGAGCTTCTCTCAAAAACCAAAATCCAACACAAAACCAAAATTTCCTTTCCTTTTCTAAATCTCCATTTTTCATCCTCTCCCCAAAAGTTTTTCCAAAAATCCAAGTAATAGCAAAAAAAAATGAAAATATCTATTCAACCACCATAATCAATTTTTTGAAAACAAAAAATAGAAAATATCTCAAAATATCTCCATTTCCAATTTTTGAATTTAAAATTTTCTAAAAATGAAATTTAAATCCTTTTATTTAATTTTCAATTTCAAACAATAAAATCCATAAATTTCAAAATGAATAACTTAATTTATTTCAACACAATTAATTTAATTAATTAATAAAATAAATCCAATTCGAGATTAAATTATTTATTAATTAAATTAAATTAATTAATAAATTAAATAACATTTCTAACATTATAGCCAGATTCATTTAATCAGCAACTTAACTACATAGGCCATTTATTTAACTTTTTTCTAACTTGCAGTTAAATAAAAAACCAGGCAAAAAAGACAATAATCAAACAACTGAACCAGACTAAAATCGACGACACACTAATGACTTGACACGAAAAACCTAGCTACTATCTCCCAATAAAATGTCGTTGGGCAATGGACATGCTCAACCCTGTGAAGCCAGGTGGAGTCGATGTCCTGTACCTATTAACCTACGAACAAAAGTATATCATACATGTATATTTGCATCATATTAAACACACCGTGAAAAGGAAATCACGGAATCGCAGGGCGCTCGCAAGCGAGTGGTGCAATCTCATCCCCTTCACCAATATAGTATTACCAACTGACAAATCTAACATCAATAATATAATCAAAGACATAAAAAATCATTAATTCAAATATTCACAATGCTAATCCCAAAGCATGCCATAATAATAACATCTAAATAAAATACCACCACATCAAAATACATCAAAAGAGAAAAACGGAGGGGTATTACAGTAGGAAACTGGTGGAAAGAATAGGACCCTCGACCTAGTGTGAAATGTGTCGATATTCTTCCTACCTGGGATGCATTATGGACCTTTATGTTGTCTCATGATGTGACTTCCGCTGATGTAAATTTATGTGCATATGTGGAAAATGTATGTTCTAACCAAGAAATTTGTACTTCTAATGTGTTAAATTGTTTTGATCTTTTGAGGCTTAGGGCGTATATTTAGGCCTAGGATACCTCTGTGATTGAAAATTAGGAAATTTGACCCTTAGATTTGAATTTGAGTCTAATAAACCTGTTATGATTACAGGCATGAGAAAGTCAAAGTTTGGTACAAGGAAATGGAAGGAGTTAAGAGGATCAAAAAGAGGTTGCGGAGAAGGGGAACCCAACACTGGATGAACAAATCAAGGATTTTGAAGATGAAACCTTGGCTCATGCCTTTATCTGACTAAAGATAGAGAAGGCCAAGAAGGTTGCTGAATCCAAGCTCCCTTTTGGAGTTAAAAATCCTTCCGCAATCCGAGATTGGCCATTGGGGTGTGGAACCAATGTCCCCAATTTGATGAAAGAGGAGAAATAGTGCCTACAAGCCCATCATTCTTCCTCTAAGAAGGTCATGATGGACTCAGATGAGGACCCAAAAGAGTGTCCTCTATATGAATGCTAGTAGTCACCTTTGTGTTGGAAGCTTTTTCATGTAATAGATACCTTAAGACTTCGTAGTGCTTGTGCACCCCTTTAGTTTTCTTTGGTTAATAGTGTAGATGACTGGGATAATTGTGATACTCTATTCTGATGTTGTGTTATGGAGAAATGAGTTGTGTTTTCTGGAAAACTAAAGTGTAAAATTTTGGCCTTTTAAAAAAAAAATGTTATGAAAATTTGTGTTGAATAGTGAATGAAGTGAATAGCTTTGTGTGTCTATATTGAAAAATGAGTGTTTTAACCTAGGAATTTGTGTTTATGATGTGTTTAATCATTCTTTTTGTTATGAAAGGATGTAAAATTTGTCATATGATTTGAATCTTGAGCTTGCATTGTTGTCTTTTGTCACCCTCGCTTGATCATTGTGACCCCTTTGGGTGATTGTCCCACCATTTTGATTTGAGTTGGATGACATGTTATCTAAGTAAGGACCTTGAAACTCATTAATTATGTGTATGTTATATTGTGGTGTGGAGATTGAAGTTGTGATTAGATTAAATTGGTTATGTTTTCATATGAACTTGTTCCATGCTTGTGATGTATTGATTTGTAATGACTTTATGATGATGCCTAAAATGTGATTACTATGTGAAGTCTGAATTTTGAGTAAAACTTTAAGATGCAATTTAGACAAGTTTTAGTTAGCCTTTTCAAGGATTGAAAATTCCTAGATTATTGTTGTAAATTTATCAAACTTTTTTCTTTGTCATAGTTAGTATAGTAGGATTGTCTCAGTCATCATTGTGAAAAAATTATTAGCATTGCAAAAGAATTAGCCTTTATTCATATTAATATTATTATAAGCAGTAGTGGTTAATATTTTGTTAACTAGTTCATCTTTGAATTACTCGATAGCCTTATTGATGGACTTATAATGTCAATAACCTTTAAAATATTATTTTGAATCATAATGTTTTACCTTAGTTGTTAAATATTTAAGAAGTATATTCAAAATAAGTGCGTTTGTAGAATCCTTGATATGATAGCTAGCAAATTCCTAACTGTAATGTTAATTGTAGATCACCATCTTTTCCTTTAAGATCATGATTAGAAGATAGGGTAGAGGATAATTAGAACCTGTGAATGAATGTAATGCCTCTCATGTATTCTCACTATTCTAATATGTTTTCACATTATGGTGTGAACTTTAAGAATATGATAGTGATTGTCTCACCAATCTAAAGGGTTTGGTTGATAGTTAGTGTGCTTGGATGACTATGTTACTCTGTTCGGATATTTCTGATATACCATGTAGTTATGCAATTGTTTAGTATTTTTTTTATGATGTAATCATCGTATTCAATGTTTTCATTACTATTTGAGGTCTTGGTTACATGAATGGTGTAGCATCACTCATTCGTGAGTGCCCTGCTACGTTGTGATTTCCCCTCACGGTGTGTTGTTATGGTTCATATATATATGTATTGCTCGACATTTGTGTTTATGCAGGATTGCAGGTACCAGACATTGACTCCACCTACCCTATCAGATTTGTGCATGCCCTATAATCTCAATGGGTATGATGTGGAAACCAGAGTTGACAAGAAAGTTCCCAATCCTAGTCTAATACCCCGCCATTTGTGTCTGATGATGTGGTCTATCTTCAACCCTGTTTTCATTTTGGTAACGTTCCGAATGAATCGTTTAATTTTAATTGTCTAATTGATGTTGTTTTAATTATAGTTGTCAGTTCATTGTGTTGATATGCTTATGATTGTATACATTTTATTTCACCTTGTGACTTCCATGAGTACGTCAATGCTAAGGGGGGGAGGATGTAGTGTCCCTCCGCTTTTGGCACCTTCATGATGTGTGATTAAGTTGTTTATTTGTGACTTGTGAGGTCTTGTTGATTTTTGTTGTTAAAGTTAATTGGTTAATTAATGTGTTCCAATTATTTGACATGGTCATCATTGTCATTCAGGTATTGTTTTGGGTTACGTTGCTTGTAAGTGTAACGTTGATTTAATTAAAGTATTAAATTAAATTGTTAAATTATTAAAAGAATATCATTAATTTATTATTGAATTAATTAGTTATGTTTTTGAAAAGTTAAACAGCATTTACGGGGCACTGTACCCCTCACAAAGAGCCACTAGGGCCAAAAAGAAATGAAACAACAACAGGAAAAATTAATAGAAAAAACCATAG
>CM021109.1:289012062-289246231 GCA_007115665.2 Sequoiadendron giganteum | reverse complement strand
CATAGAGCATTACGAGATCAGGTGGCCAATGTTGGCAAACAGATATGAGAGGATTGACTACATACTATGTACATTGATAGGTGGGATAGTATTACCAGATCGACGGGGTCATGGTTTTCCCATTGGATGGGGAGAGATGTTGGTGGGCATGTTAGAGAGAGAGACCATGTATGCCTGGGGTCCATGTCTATTAGGGATGTTGTATTTTCATTTACATGACATTATGTACAGAGATGCACAGTCAATGAGCTGTGGGACTACGCTTTTGATGGTTTGGGCATGGGAGAGGATAGATGTTTTCCGTCCTCCGGTTACTATAGAGCGAGAGGCTAGATCTCCATATGTTTTCTAGTACATAGGAAACATCACTCAGAGCCATGTGGGGATACAGGATATTGGAGACATGTGTTGGATACATTAGATTAGTTCACTTGGAGACCTTACATGGACTACGAGAGATGGGCCGATGAGGATAGAAATTTTCCATACTATAGGCACACATAGTACCTAATTGGGAGGACTGTTTCAAGTGTGCACATTATTGAGAGACATTTTCCAGAGAGGGTTTTGACACAGTTCAAAGAGGTTCAGGATGAGCCTCGAGGTAGAGCAGAGTTTGCTCATTCATCTAGAGAGGTTCCATATTGGGGGCCTATGATTCCTATTGCTACCGCAGAGGCAAAGATTCAGGCATTACAACCTATACAGTGGGGATGGAGAGATGGAGTAGTAGATCAGGCCACTACAACTACCTATGATACATGGTGGGATGAGCATCGACTGATTCCGTATATAGATCTAGACCAGCCTCACCAGTTGAGCGACAAGGCACAAGGCTGAGAGGATGACGAAGAGGTAGAGGTGGCAAAGTTAGAGGGAGGGGTGGTGGGGATGATGGTAGAGGAGGTGGTGGTGGCAGAGGCAGGAGACAAGGATGAAGAGGGTGGAGAGGGGGTTAGGTAGGTGAACTTTCACCTATCCGAGAGGTAGTGGTAGAGGATGTACCGATGTTGGACATTGGAGGTGGAGATGATGCACAGGTCAGAGACGAGCATGCTACCGAGGAGGCAGTTGTAGATGAGCTGGCTGATGTGGATATTGGGGGAGAGGATGAGGATATGGATATGGATATAGATCCTCTAGGTATTCTAGTAGGGTATGGGGAGGACAATGTGGAGGAGGAGGCACCCATGGAGGAGTAGGAGAGAGAGCTCCGAGATTGGATTATGGAGGGGAGACAGGAGGATGATGCCCCTAGGGATGGTGATAGGGAGGCTTTGGAGGAGAGACTGAGACCAATGACAACAAAGTGAGATGCTTTAAAAATGGAGAGGGACAATGTCTGTGTAGAGAGAGACAATGCACTCATGGAGAGGGATTAGGCCATAGCCCGACGACAGGAGACAAAGTAGCAGTATACTGAGGTCAGACGCCTGGTCAGTGGGTCTTCATTTGATGGCATGGTATAAGAGTTAGTCAAAGCTATAGAGAGGGATACATATTATAGGGACTTATATGAGTCTATGGTGCTAGTAGACAGACGAGCTCCCAGCTTTTCTGAGGTTCCCAGCCATAGGTCACAGAGAAAGAGTCAAACCAGGACTCAGAATACAGAGGGTGTGGTAGGTCCACCGAGATTAGGTCCATATAATAGGCCTTCCTCCTCATAGAGGTTACCTCCAAGATAGTTTCCTCCGGCTTCACCACATGATAGTAGTGGCAGTGGCAGTGGGACACGATGAAACTTGTCGGATATGCCTACACTGTATTATGATCAGAGAGCCCGCGAGCTCAATTGTATTTATGGACACACTTTGATATTGTACTGTGACACACTATTTTTGAGTGATATATATATGATTTTTGGTGGCTTCTAGATGATGTACAGTTCTATTTTATGATTGATGCATTGTTTCTATATGTTTATGATTCCTAGATGATATATTTATATGTGTTATGAGTAAATGTTTCTACATGATGATGGATGTGTTTATGCAATCTATGATGTTATGATGTATTTCTTTATGATGTATGCAGTGTACTATATGATGATGACTTATATGTGATGGTTTTATGTATATGCAATGAAGATATTAATGTATCTATTGATGATGCAATGCTTATTATGTCATGATTTTTCTATATACAACGAAGATATTAATGTTCCTACATGTATGAAATGCAATGTATTATATGAAATGCTTATATAATGGATGCATATGCAGATGATATAATGTTTTAGTTTGTGTCACTGGACTCTATCATTATGTTGGATGAGAGAAGTGTTAATACGTATGATTATAAGATGTTAGTGTGAAATAACGAAGAAGGTTGATTTAAAAAAAATGAAAAGAAACGAAACAATCTTCGATATTTTGCCATATTTGCTATACATGTAATTTTATCATTACTGGGTGGGACTGACACAAGTGGATAGTACACACCATGATATGAGATAGACCATAGTGTACAATGTCATCCATCTGTGAAAAACAGACAGTCACAGACAAGGAGTGTCATAATGCAAACTAAAGAAAAAATTGCCCCAGTTGTTTTTGTCTAGACAAACCACAGACAATAGACAAATAAAATATGGATCATGATACGCCATTACTTCTCTAAATCCTTCAAGGGACATCCTTGAGAAATCTAGTAACATGATTCAAAATTCAAAGTTTTAAGAAGATAGTTGACAGACAACAGTCAAAGAAAAAGAGTCCTGAGACGTCCTTGCTTCTCTAAATCCTTCAAGGGACATCCTTGAGAAAGCTAGTAACATGACCTTGCACAAATCAATTAAAAGACAAGACAAAATAAGATATAAAGTCATTAAGCCAAAACACATACCGCATAAGACGTTTGAGTCTGGTTCAACTTGGTGACTATCTGTGTAAGGCATGACAAAGCCTGGTTTTAGAAGGAAACTTGTTGTATAAGATGTTGGAGCCTAATGATGTTGATGTGACAAACTACATGAGGCTATGATGTTTGACAATGTCTGTTGACAAGAAAGACATATCTTGTTTAAGACATAAGTTGATCACTTCGATAATGTGTTTGATTTTGACTTGATGATAGTTGAGATGCGTGCCTTGTTAATGCATGATTTTTTTTGATTCCTTGATTGATATGAGTGTGTGTGTATATTGATAGTATATGAATTGAGATGATATACCCTAAAAGACTGACCTAATGTGGCCTCAGGGGCTCATCGATTGATTTTCCTTGCCTACGTTGTATATGCAGAGACCTCGTAGTTCGACCAAACATTAACTGGCATATCTGACTGAACATATATACTTAAATTGATGACATGCAACGTGTGTGATAGACCCTATTGGATTGACCTAGTGTGGTCTCAAGATCTTATCAATTGATTAGCCTTGGCTATGTTGTACACAGAGAGACCTCGTAGTTCGACATGACCATTGACTGTGAATGGACAAAGAGTCATGATTTTATGTGTATGAAACATGACAAATCTAGACTGACAGACCTAATGCCTCGGGGGCACATCAATAGATGGCCTTGCCTATGTCCAATCACAAAGGCAATGTAGTTCAACTAATATCTACGACTGACTTAACATGATTGACTTGACTTTGTTTTTTAGGATTTTTTGCGTATTTTTATTTTTTTGGATTTTTGATGTTTTCTAATGTTTCTGGATTTTTCAGGACATTTGCCGATGGTGTAACACTATGTACAAGGTCCATATGACATAGAAATAAGGATTTTCCCCCAGTCAGAAATAAGGTAATCAGGATGGAGTGGGGAATGTGATGGAATGGACTTGATGTCAATCGTTCCAAATAATGGATAAGACAACCATTTATTACGAGTGATGGGGAAAAGTTGGATTGGAATGATGGTAGATGAAAGATCACTTGAGTACACATGGTGCCTATTTTCCAGGTTTTCACAATGGTACTTATCCATAGCGCCACCGAAGTGGTTTTCACTAGTGGACGGATTATTTCTCTTGACTTTTCTTATTGGTTTTTTTAATTTTTTTGGTGTTACAATGACGCCTGTTTGCCAGGTTTTCATCAAGGTAACCATTTTTTGTTTTTCTTTTTTTTTCTTTTTTTTTGTATTTTCTTGGTTAAGACACAGATTCTCAGAAGCTATGCATATAACCTCTTCAAATGAAGGTTGTTGATTGGTGACAAAAGTGGTTTTCCTTTAGGGGTAGAAAGTTGATACGAACCTAATCCAAATGCTTATGTGACTATATAGGGCCCTAACCAGTTAGGTTCAAATTTCCTTGGCTTTTCTCATTCAACTTGATTCTTGGGATTCTCCATTAAAACCAAGTCACCAATGTCAAAGTGCCTATTTAGGACTTTCCTATTGTAGCTATGACGAAGACGATTTTGATATGCTTGGAAATGATCTAATCCTTTTTGTCTTTGTTCATCCATTAATTCAAGCTCTTGTAGTCTGGATACACAGTATTATTCATCATCAATATGACCCTTCAAGGATACCCTCAGAGAAGGTATTTCAACCTCAATCGGTAAGATAGCTTCAAAACCGAATACTAGGGAATATGGGGTGGCACTAGTGGGAGTATGGATACTAGTACGGTAAGCCCATAAGGTAGGGTTAAGCTATAGGTGCCAGTCACAACCAGTGTCATTGACAGTCTTCTTAAGGATTTTGACAATGGTTTTATTAGATGCCTCAGCTTGGCCATTACCTTGTGGGTAATATGGTGTGTAAAAATGATGTTGGATGTGGAACTCTTCACATAGGTGGTGAAATTCTTGGTTTTTGAATGGACAACCATTTTTTGTGATTATGGATTGGGGTACACCATACAAACAAATGATATAGTTTAGGATAAACTTAGATATTTGTGTGCTAGTGATGTAGGTCATGGTTATAGCTTCAATCCATTTGGTGAAGTATTCGGTGGCGGTTATGATGAACTTATGGTCGTTGGATAATGGAGGGTGTATCTTACCTATGAGTTCAAGTCCCCATTGGGTGAAGGGCCATGGTGAAGTAATCGAATGAAGCTCCTGTGTTGGTGCTCTTATCAAATCTCCATGTATCTGACACTATCTACATTTCTTAGCAAAGATGTATGAGTCTTTTTCCATTGTAGGCCAATAATAACCTAATCTCATAATCTTATGGGCTAGAGTAGGAACACTAGAATGCAAACCACATATACCCTCATGCACCACTCGCAAATTTGTTTGTGCTTCTTCAGCATCGAGACATCTCATTAGGGCATTATCTAAGGTACATCTATACATTGTATCTCCAATGATGGTGTATTTAGTTGACTTACAAACAAAGGTTCTACACTGGTTGTTGGATAGGTCTATAGGTAAGGTTTGGGAATTTAGATAGCCGTATACATCCTTGTACTAGGGGGATGTGGGACCAAAAATTGTACACACCATCTCAGAATCAAGGACATCTTAGGTAGGGACAAACAACTATTCGACCAAAAACTCAAAGTTAGGAACGTTGCTAGGAATATCCAGTAAAGAACCCACGGTTGCCATAGCATCTGCTGCCTTGTTTTGAATATGTGGTATCTATTGAAAGGCGATCTCATCAAAGTATTGCTTGAAGCTATCAGCTGTAAGGAAACTCAGGTGCGGAAACAGCTTCCTACACTAATCTCTTAAGGAAAGTATGGTGCAAATTCGTTTTAAACCCTTACAATTTCAGATTCGTTAATCTACTTAACAAAGATATTGCAGCAATATACCATGCATACAGAAAATGAAGAATGACACAATGATTTACCCTGGGGAAAACCTTTCGGTAAAAAACCCCAGCACTCCAAAACCTGCACAATGTATTATCTTCAACACACGGTTACAACACACTTGCAATGCAAGTTCTTTCAGGAGATTTCCAACTCTTGAAGACAAAATGCGGCAGCATGAAAAAACGTTCCAACAATACACTCACATCACAAATCTTCGCAACCCTAAAAAATGCTTATATCATGCGCTTCCCTTTTAGGGCAACTTCCGAAGATAACTGTATTAGGGTTTTACCATTCTCCGAGAAAATAGGAACTCGAAAATTTTTTCGGGGCGATGCCCCGAACCCCACTATCGTGGAAGAGTGTACAGTACTCAACTTTATCAGTTGCCACATGTCTTCACCTGTCATTGAATCTTCCAGACATAGCTCTTACGTGTCATAGGAATCCGTCATAACCGTTTCAGCCATGATCTCCTTACACACAATTCAAGATGCCGACACATTAAGTGGAGTGACACATCAACATGCAAACTAGACATGTACACTCACACTTAATTACATTATTTGCAAGAAATACATTTTACAAAACAAATAATAAGAATAGGAATTATCCAAGGTTGAGACACCTTATTCCTAACATTCTCCCACTTGTCGAACACCTTGTAAGAGCAATAGGAACATAACAGGAATTAACCGCTATAGGCCAAAAGGCCCATAGACTCCAAACACCATCTGAACTTCACAGTGCCCACTGGTTTCGTTAATGCATCTGCAACATTCTTCACAGTATCTACCTTCTCCAAATTTATCTTTCCATCTTCCACCATATCTCTCACAAAGTGAAACTGCACATCAATGTGCTTCGTTCTGGCATGGAAAGTTGGATTCTTCGCAAGGCAAATAGCACTCTGACTGTCACACCAAATAGTAATCTGTTCTGCATCAACACCAACATCAGAACACAATCTCCTAAGCCAAATGGCTTCCTTACAAGCATGAGTAGCAGCCATGTACTCAGCTTCTGTAGTGGACAAAGCAACCACAGGTTGTCGCTTACTCATCCAACTGATGGCACCACCAAACATAGTGAAAACATAAGCACTGGTGGATCTCCTGCTGTTAATATCACCTGCCCAATCTGAATCCACAAATCCACGAATACAAACTGAATGTGGAGATCCAGAAGAGTTACCATGGTAACATATGGAGTAATCTGATGTACCCCTCAAATATCTGAATACTCGCTTAACTGCATCCCAATGTACCCGTCCAGGGTTAGCCATAAACCGGCTTAGGACTCCCACTGCTTGGGCAATGTCTGGTCTAGTACAGACCATAGCATACATAAGACTGCCAACTGCACTAGCATAAGGTACTCTACTCATGTCCTCCACCTCACTAGGAGATTTTGGACAATCATCTACAGATAACTTTGTTCCCATTGAAACAGGAACACATAGTGGTCTACAATCTGCCATGCTGAACCTGTCCAACACAGACTTCACATACTTACTCTGACTCAACCAGAGTTTTTTGTTAGACCTGTCTCTACTGATTTCCATACCCAAGATGTACCTTGCTGCCCCAAGATCTTTCATCTCAAACTGTGCTGACAACTGAGATTTAAAATCAGAAATCATACCCTTACCCTTCCCAAACAGCAACATATCATCAACATATAATGCAACAATAAGAAGGCGATCATTTTCAACTCTGAAATAAACACAATGATCTGATTTCGATCTTACAAATCCAATTGACAACACAAAGGCATCAAACTTAAGGTACCACATCCTAGGAGATTGCTTCAAACCATATAGAGATTTCTTTAATCTGCAAACTAAGGATTCATTACCCTTAACAATGTAGTGCTCAGGCTGTGACATATAAATCTCTTCCTCCAAATCACCATGAAGGAAAGTTGTCTTCACATCCATCTGTTCTATCTCTAAATCATATGATGCAGCAAGAGATAACAGAAATCTAATGGATGTCAACTTTGCAGCAGGAGAGAATATTTCACCATAATCTATTCCCTCTACCTGTGAATACCCCTTTGCAACCAATCTAGCTTTGTACCTTTCAACACTGCCATCTGCACAGAATTTCTTCTTGAACACCCATTTATAGCCAACAGATTTTCTCCCTTTAGGCAAAGGTACAAGGTCCCAAGTTTTGTTTTTCTCCAATGAAGCCATCTCATCATCCATAGCCTCAATCCAGGAACCTGCATCTTCCATGCCCAAAGCCTCTTTCACAGATCTAGGCTCATCGGTGTTAGTAATCAAAGCAAAAGCACAACTGGAATCTAACATAGAATAACCATACCTTTCTGGTTGCTTTCTTTCTCTCATGGATCTCCTCAAGGGCTGAGGTTGAGGTTGTTCTTCCTCTTCTTCCGAACTATCAGAGCTGCTAGAGCTCTCCTCATCATTAGACCCAACATGGTCTCTCTGTTCAGTCTTCTCAGGGGTAGGAGGAAACTGAACAACATCTTTTCCCTTTTCTTTTTCATTTGGTTGTAGCACAATAGGAGAAGATGTTAGCTCTCTGAAAATAACATTTCTACTATATAGCACCTTACTAGTCATAGGATTCCAAAGCTTGTATCCTTTCACACCAACACTGTATCCGATGAAAATACATTTGACAGCTTTGGTTTCCAACTTAGATCTTTTCTCCTTTGGAACATGTGCATAAGCTTCACAACCAAAAACACGAAGATGTCTAATTGAAGGCTTCTTACCAGACCACACCTCCATGGGTGTCTTACCAACAAGAGCTGATGTAGGAGATCTGTTAACCAGGTAGCAAGCAGTGGCAACAGCTTCGGCCCAAAATTTTTGTTCTAGGCCAGCTCCACTAAGCATACTCCTAGCCTTCTCCATCAGTGTCCTGTTCATTCTCTCTGCAGCTCCATTTTGCTGCGGGGTGTAAGGAGTTGTCTTATGTCTCTCGATTCCTCGTTCTTTACAGAACTGTTCAAACTCTGTGGAACAAAACTCACCACCATTATCAGTTCTCACACACTTGATTCTTTTACCAGTCTGATTCTCCACGAGAGCCTTAAATTCCTTGAACCGACTGAAAACCTATGTCTTACTTTTTAGGAAATATATCCAAGTCCTTCTACTGTAATCATCTATAAAAGATACAAAATATACAGAACTGGAGATAGAAGGAACTTTTACAGGACCAAAAACATCGGAATGAATAAGATCCAAAAGTCCAGAAGACTTGTGAGAACTAGAGTAGAACTGAACACGATTTTGCTTACCATAAACACAGTGTTCACAGAAATCGAATTCGAGATTACAATCATTTAGCCCCTCAGCGAGATTTTTAGTTTTCAAGGTCCTAAGACCCTTCTCACCAATGTGGCCAAATCTCATATGCCACAACATTGTCTTTTCTGCAGGAAGCTTGCCTTCCAAAGTGTTTACACCCTTAGGCACACTTACTGCACTGCCATCGGAACCCATTGCCACAATCTTCTTTACTGCTCGTTCGGATGGTGGGGATGAAGTGATAGCCGCTCTCTTCTTTGAAACAGAAGAACTATTGCATTGAGCAATGCATGCATCAAGCTGAAACAAAGTACCTCTCCTAGTACCTTTAGCGAGCACCATAGATCCTCTTATCATCTTGCATCCATCTTTCGAAAAAACAACTTGCACACCTACATCATTCAACATACTTACGGATAATAGGTTTCGTGCCAAACCCGGAATGTGCATAACTCCATTGATTCCCTTTACTCGTCCATCAAGAAATCTGATAGTGACCCTTCCGCGTCCAACTATCTTTAGGTGAGAATCATCACCCAAGTACACCTTTCCACCATCAAACTCTTCATATTTTGAGAACCAGTTTCGATGAGAGGTCATGTGAAAAGAAGCACCCGAGTCTACTAACCACACATCATCAGATGCATGGGCTGCCAAAGCTGCAATAAAAGCATCTCCATCTTCTTGAGATTTTTCAGAAGCTGAATCTGAGCCTTTCTTCTTCTTCTTCGGTTCTTTGCAGTCCCTCCGGAAGTGCCCAGATTTATCACAGTTCCAACATTTCGCCTTGGACTTTCCAGGAGTCTTAGAACTCCCACGGGATTTGGATCTGCCCTTCTTTGACTTATTGTCATTCTGCTTTCCTTTGTCGTTGGATCTCCCGCGAACAGCAAGGGCTTCCTTAGACGAATCCGAAGTCTTTCTTCGCATCTCCTCAGACAGCAGTGAAGACACCACATCATCCATACGGAATGTGACTATAGTACTTCCGAGAGCCATCACAAGATGGTCCCACGAATCCGGCAAGGAACAAAGCAGGGTCATACATCGATCCTCCTCCTCAATCTTGGCACCAGATGATGCCAACTGTGCAATCAATAAATTGAATGCATTGAGATGATCAGTTACGGATCCACCTTCCTCCATTCTTAAAGAATACAACTTCTTTCTCAGGAACAACTTATTCACCAGAGATTTGGCCTGATACACAGACCCAAGCCGTTTCCACAAAGAATTTGCAGTAGTCTCATCAAGAACATTCAGAAGAACGGCATCTGCTAGACAGAGTCTGATGAGACCCTTAGCCTTCCGATCCTTGATATCCCAATCCGCTTGAGGTATCGCTACAGGTTTCACATCAAGTGAAGTAGCCTCCCATAGATCGCGGTCTTCAAGCATGTCTTCCATCTTGAGTTTCCACAACTCGAAATTAGTGCCATTAAATTTCTCCACCTCCATTCTACTGTATGAGGAACTTGCCATCTCAATCTGCAAATAAGATTCAGAATGCTCTGCACAAAAAAACTCCCACTCAACTTGAGATTAGCTCAAAAAACCCTACCCAACAACTAGGATCAAAAGTTGATCAGGCTCTGATACCACTTGTAAGGAAACTCAGGTGCGGAAACAGCTTCCTACACTAATCTCTTAAGGAAAGTATGGTGCAAATTCGTTTTAAACCCTTACAATTTCAGATTCGTTAATCTACTTAACAAAGATATTGCAGCAATATACCATACATACAGAAAATGAAGAATGACACAATGATTTACCCTGGGGAAAACCTTTCGGTAAAAAACCCCAGCACTCCAAAACCTGCACAATGTATTATCTTCAACACAACGGTTACAACACACTTGCAATGCAAGTTCTTTCAGGAGATTTCCAACTCTTGAAGACAAAATGCGGCAGCATGAAAAAACGTTCCAACAATACACTCACATCACAAATCTTCGCAACCCTAAAAAACGCTTATATCATGCGCTTCCCTTTTAGGGCAACTTCCGAAGATAACTGTATTAGGGTTTTACCATTCTCCGAGAAAATAGGAACTCGAAAATTTTTTTCGGGGCGATGCCCCGAACCCCACTATCGTGGAAGAGTGTACAGTACTCAACTTTATCAATTGCCACATGTCTTCACCTGTCATTGAATCTTCCAGACATAGCTCTTACGTGTCATAGGAATCCGTCATAACCGTTTCAGCCATGATCTCCTTACACACAATTCAAGATGCCGACACATTAAGTGGAGTGACACATCAACATGCAAACTAGACATGTACACTCACACTTAATTACATTATTTGAAAGAAATACATTTTACAAAACAAATAATAAGAATAGGAATTATCCAAGGTTGAGACACCTTATTCCTAACATTCGATTTGTCCAAGTGTACTTACCATTGATTGGCAAAATATCCCTCAAAGAATTAGTATTGATGAAAGAATTAAAATCAAACATAACCTTGGTAGGTGAGAATATCCCTCTAGTCTTATCTTGGATAGATGGAATAACATTGAAGTCTCTAACCAAGATAACTTTTCCATCACCCAGTGACATGATAACTTGAGATAACTAACCCCAAAGATGTTTCTTATCTCATGTAGGCGTGGGACCATAAATGTTGAAAATCCAAAATTTGATATCAAATTTTGTTACTTCTAACAATTGCCAATTATTTTCATTTTTAAGGAGATCCATAGAAAATTTATTTGGATTCCATAGAACTACTAAACCAACTGAAGCTCCTTGGGTAGGGGAATGAATAGATTGCCATAAATTCCATTTTTGAATTGTCAGTTTGAATATATCATCTAAAAATTTGGTTTCTTGAAGGAGGACTATATCTACACCACACCCATCAATTTGATGTTTGATGTGAGCACATTTGTCAGGGGAATTAATGACCCTGACATTCCATGAAATAATCTTCATTGAGCCCGAGGAGAGAAGAATGCTCTCCTTGGATGCTTATTAAGTGGATACAATGTAAAAAGTCATGCAGTGTAGCTTGACATCCTGCATCATTTTCCTCTTGTATTTTAGTAGCCTTAGATTTGCGGCCTCGTTTACCTGGATACTTCTTTGTGTGGGGTTGATAAGGAGTCTGGGCAATGGAGATAGTCTGTGAATAATAAAATTATGAAGAGATTTGAACGTCTTCCCCCGCAACTTCACCCTCCTCATGAGTCTATGATTCCTTAGGAATCATTGAGTGCAATTGGATATTAAAGGTATTCTGAGTCTCAGAAGAAGTTTCTTCTTTGACATTATTGCAATTCCAATCCCAGAAGGATTCTGCTTGGAACACCTCATCCACAATTTCCTTAATAATTTATGAGCCCACTGTGACCAAAATATTTTTCGCCAATAGTTTGAGTTCTACATCATTTGTCTTGCTTTCCTTTGAATACTGTAGCAAGCCCTGAATTTCATCTTGCACTTCAGCTGGAGAGTTTGATAGAAGAAGATTAGATCTATCTTGCTTGATCAAATGGCCAAGCTGAAGAAACTTATTTGAGTCTTGAAACATTAACCTTCTGACCAATTTGTCTAGTTGAAATTCATTAATTTTTAAGGATGGCGAATATAGGTTTAGACTTAGGGAAGTGTGCTTTCTCCATAGTACTTCAAAATAGAGATAAACTTTGATTTTCTTGGAAGGTTGCCTGCATCCCCAAACAAACGATTTGACATTGATAACTCATATTTCTGGGGAGAAAATAATCTAACCACAATGTTCTTGTATGGCTTCACATCCCTTGGAGATCTCACCACTTTTATAATGATTGATTTCTGTAGATGTATGAGAAAGACCCAACCCCAAAGATGTATCATGTTTGAAAGCTCTAGCTTGTGATTGACTCGCATTATGGGGGATCTAAGAGGATAATGCAATCTTGCTCATAGTGCTTGTAGAACTATGATTCTGTATAGGGGGATGTGAAGACCCGTGAGGGTGAGAAGTTGTTTCCTGAGAGGTTTCCTAGACTATTGGTTGAAGCCAAGAGCCAAATTTTGATTTTATCTCTATGTGTGATGGTTGTTTCTTTGTTGCATCATGTATAACAAGCATTCTAACTGACTTTGACGGGTTGTTGAAGCAAAAGAAATCCTACTTTTGGAAAATGCCTATCTGGTTGGCAATGATTTCCAGTAAATGAAATTCCCTGTATTCCAATGGAAGACCATGGAGTTGCACCCAAAAGGGAGCAAAACAAATCAAAAAATCCTCAGGATTGAAATTGGGAGTCTACTTTTGCATATATAATTAGATCCCTGATAGTTCTAGGATTTGATTCTAAAAACCTCATCTTTTGCTAAGATGGATGCAAATAGGACAACAAAAATTCCTTTATTTTCATCTAAATAAAAGACTTTAATAGCTCCTTCCCAATCTTGAAAAATGATATTTTTAATGATTCTAGATTCAAAGTGAGATTCCAGAACTTATAGATGAGTTCTTTCACTCTGAGATCGTTTACTTGAGGCAGGACCATATGATCTGGAAAAGCTACCTTGATGACTTTAGAGCGTGGAACATTTGCATACTTACTTGGCTCTGTCCCAAGATGTTGGTTGTCACTCGATTGTTAGCTCTCTTTTCTCCTCCATGCTTGTGTTTTCTTGCTCTTGCTTTGCTTTGCTGAAGATCTTGCCTTTTTTTGTTTCCTCCTATACCTCTGAAAACCCTTATCGCCATGTGACCTTGTCCGTTGCTGCTTCATGCGATGGGTTTTTGGATGATTTTCCTTTGATGCTTCCACATTCGGATGGATTTTGTTTTCCCCCTTTTCATAAGTCTTCTAGGGAGATGATTCTTTACCGTTGGATAGATTGGATCCCTTGGGTGGAGCCATCTCTGGTACAACATTTTGTATGTATTGATCTAATGCCATCTATGATGCCAACCCTCTCTTAGGGTTTCCATTATCAATAATATTAATTTAATTATTAATAATGTTAATTTTTAATATAATGTATATATCTGGCTATGTCTTGGGCTCTACCACTCTTAAAAATCCTTAGAAGGGCTAAGGTGGTGACACTATAGATAGGTTTTGAAAATCTAAAGTATATTCCCACATGGGATAATTTTGTAATCGAAATGTTTGTATTAATCCTTTTTGTATCAAACGGGCTATAACCAGAGGTTTTCTTCCTGGTTCTTTCTTGTCGGTATGCCCTCTGAACCAAGAATTATGTACATATTTTATATTAATATATTATAGTGGCATGTCCACTTTTGCTTTAAAAAAAAAATCCACTTATTAATGAAGTTTACGTATAAATTTAAAATATTTGGATAAAGAGGTATTGAATAAAATATCAAAAATAAATAATAGATATCATATTTGGAACAATAAATTTCAAAAATAATTAAAATAACTACGTAACAATTATGAATTGTTAAATTTAAAAAGTGTGATTTAAGGTTTAAAAGATTAAATAATAATTAAGGGTGAAAATTATTATCTTTAGTTTTGATCTCGTTATTGTCGAGGGAGTTAAGTTTTTGAATTAGTACACGAGTAAGGTTTAGCCAATAGGTGGTAAATCAAGAAAAAGGGGTAAAGGGGTAATTGATAGATGTATGTGGATGCACTCGGGAAATGGAAAATAATTTGGAATTTGCCACCTGTCTTGTTTGGTTATCGAAAACTTTAGAATAATTTGTTAATTAAAATGGGATTTTTTTTCCTTTTGGCTAGTGGGCAATCTTTGGTGGTAATGTTTCTTGATAATCTTCCTGGGTAATCTTGCTAGGGAAAAAAGTTTAAAAAAAAAATTACAGCCCTATGAATTTTGAAGCAACTGAAACATATTTGGATTTTTATTTTCTTTATGAAAAAGAGATTAACTCAGCATCATCTTCGTCTCCAAATGTCATTTACCTAGGTTGGTGGTTTTACGGTTATTTATGTACATATTTAGAATGTTGTTCTATGACAGTCGTTATGTCATATATATATATATGTGTGTGTGTGAGTGTGTGTGTGTGAGTGTGTGTGTGTGCGTGTGTGTGTGAGAGAGAGAGTATATATTCATGCTTTTGTGTGTGTGTGAGTGTGTGTGTGTGTGCGTGTGTGTGTGAGAGAGAGAGTATATATTCATGCTTTTGTATTTCCAGCCTATGTAATGTTTAAGAGAAAACAAATATATATAGTTTTTTTATATATATTGATTCTTTGGTTTATTGTTTACTGGGTCGAATGCTTTCTTTTGTTGTCACAAAACAACGAGTTGCATGTATAGGTTTGTAATTTAATAAATACCTCTTGAATTAAAATAAAGAATAATTTTGTGAGAGAAAATGCTAATTAAATAATAAAAGGGTTTTTTATAACAACAAATAGTTTAAGTTATATAAATATATATGTGTGTGTGTGAGGGTTGGTAAAAGTAAATTGGGTGTATGAAAAAAAAAATGTAAATTATTAAGAAAAATAATCCAAAATGCAGTGTTTATTCAAACCGTTTTTATTTTTATTTAGAATGGAAAAAAAAATTGTTTGAATTAAAAGAAATAAAACTTATTGTTCCTTTTAAGAGCAGAATAGTAATAATAAATATATTTACATATTTATATTATATCATATGTATATATATATCATGAGAATAAAATTAAAGAAAGAAGGTAATTGATTAGTAAAGAGATTAGGGTGTATTTGGGTGGTTTCCTTACTTTTAGCCTCTTTTTATGGTAAGCGACTTCCCTAGTTTCTTTTATTCTATTTTATATTCCCTTAAAATTCTCATTATTTCATTGTAGATTTTTATTTAATAAATATAAAAAAAAAGTTTTTTCATGGTAAATTTTATTACGTGGGGGTAACCATTAGTTCTTTCCCTTTTAAAAGATAAGAAATTAAATAGAGTTATTTCTATTTTAAAATATTTTAGTTTAGTTTAATTTAATTTATAGATATATGTTTATTTGTTAATTTTATTTATTTTTAAACAAAAGTGGCAAGCCACTATATATATTTATTATATGTAATAAAGTATACATTTAACTGGCTCAAAGGGCATACCGGCAAGAAAGAGCCAGTGAGAAAACCTCCGGTTTTGGCCCAAAAACGTAGTGTTTCTGATTACAAAATGCTGACTTTTTCAAGTCATATAGTCATATCAAAGTCTATCTCGCTAAAAAGTGTAAACCTATCCACTGAAAATACAACTTATTGGCTGCTTAGTCACAAGCATGTACATAATTTGCAAAATTTAAAACATTTCCCTTTAATCCTCCATCTACATGAAGTCGAGCATATTGTCCCCCTGATTTTCAATTCTTGCTTCTTCCATCAACAAATGGGAGCCTTCCTGAACTTGAATATTCACCTGTCTTGAATTTCTTTGCAATGAAGAAGCTGCATGTTGACAATTATGATAAAGAAGAAAAGATATATAATAAAACTTCTCCCTGAATCTATCAGCCATATCCCTTCCCAGTTGGTTAGAATATTTTGATAAAGCCTTATTCAAATGACAGGGGTCGGAAAACTCTATGGATAATTTTAAAGCATCAAAAGCATTAACCACTGCCTTATTATGAGGAAGATAATGAGGAGGGAAGATACCACCAATATAACCTTCTCCACGTGAGAAGATATATTTTTGTGCACTGCAAAGAACTGCTTCATTTTTCAAAAAAATGTCATTTACCATTGTGTCGGCAATGGCTTTAACTGTTTCCAAACATTGAAGAATATCCATGATATTAGAAAGAAAGATGGAAAGAACATTTGACAGAAATATCAACCTTCGTGACTTTGGCTGAAGAATCTCAGACCCAATTATGCATTTGAAACATTTATAATCACATGGGCAACGAAACTTGAAGATAGATTAGAGATGCTGAATATCAAGCTTACTAGAAGCCGGAGTTTCCCAACTTTGAACTAGCAGCCACATTCAAAAATTTTGAGGATGATACTCCATTTCAACCCGCCTTACTTTGCTTAACAGCTAAAATAGACAAATAAATATTAAAAGAACTCTTCTTATTTTTTGATGTAGAAAATAAGACAATGCTGCCTATTTATAAACTTTCAGCTCCCATGATTTTGAAGCTTACCTCTTTATCATGACAAATCGCTTACCAACTTATGATGAAATAGTACCATGATATCCTTTGCACAAATGCCGAATGCTATATAAGAATATCAAATATTATTGATGGCAACCGAGCTGATTTGGACCAACAAAAACATCCCATCGGGTACGAGAGAACACCATATTTGCCATGCAATGAGATCGACATTGTACTTATATTCATGACCTTGCCATCAAGAATATTTGATATTCTTACCTTTATGTTGTCATAATTTTATTTACCCGTAGCTGGCTGATTTAGACAAGGCACAATATATACCTCATGTCAGACCTCCCCAATAATCATTCTTATAACAGATCAAACAAACCTGCGATCTCAATATCAACCACATTTTGCACATTCTCCTTTATACATAAGAACGAAAGTATTGCAATTAATCAGCATGTATTCCTATGTTAAGACTCCCTCCATAGGACCAAAAATATTAATAAATCTTCTTGACATGTCAACCATAAATATGATAGCTAAAAGATAAACTTTAAGACCTATCATATCCATAATTGGCAAGTACAGCAAAATGACTTAATCAATTTTTTTCCACTTTGATCAATAGAGATTTCCTCTTTGGAAATTAATTTTTCCAATTCAAAGTCATATTTCCCAATTTGAACAATATGAAGCATTTCTTTTTCAAGTTGATTGCAGCCCAGGTTGGCTAAATAATCTGCCACCCTATTTCCTTCTCTATAAGTATGCAATAAGTTATAATGCAAGAAATTTTCCAGAAGTTTTTGAATTTGCTTTACCATATAAGATAATTTCCAATTATGAGAGGATCCTTCCCTGCAGGCATTAATCAGAATAAGAGAATCCCCTTCTATCTCTAACTTTGGTAATTTGAAATCTAACACCATTTTTAGGCCAAATAGTAGAGCTTGTGCTTTAGCCTCATTATTTGTACCCACCATTAACTTGATAGATTTGACACAAAGGACTATACCATTAGTATCTCTTATTACAATACCTGCCCCAGAAATTTCGGGGTTACCTTTTGATAAATATACTTGAGGTGAGTTTATTATTCTTTTAATGATAAATTCCTTTTGGGATGCATATTTAACTGAATTTGTTGGTTGCAAACAACCATCGAATATTATAGGGAAACACCCGAATGTTTTAAGGTTAAAATATAATAGATATACATTTAGTTTCACATATGTGTAGACTTACTCATTTAAGCATGAGATTAAATGTATGTAATTATATAGGCTGCTTATGTTAATAGCTGAGTAGTTATGTTAAATTATATTGTATTATAAATAAATATATGTATGTATGTATATAGGTGTGTGTTTCAATATATTGTTAAATGAAAACAAGAGTGTGTGGTAAAGTAAAAATATTTATATATATATATATACATATATATATATATGTATACATATATATATATACATATATATACATATATATACATATATATGTGTATATATATATGCCAATATTTAAAATGCCATATATATGCATGTATTATGATTATTATTAAAGAGAAAATTTATAATATTAAAATGCTCAATGAGAGATGTGTAAATCCTTTTTAGTAACATAATTATGCCGAAAGGCGTTATACAGTGAAAGCATTGTGTAAACATTTTGAAATTGAATTTAAAATGACAGCCAAGTGATAGTATGTGTTGTATGTGCTTTTTGAACCTGCATTGAAAATGACAGGCAAGTGGAAGTATGTGTTGCATTGAAAATATTTTTTCTTTTCAACTTGATATATAATTTTTATAAATAATAATATAATATGTAATATTGCTGGCTGTCGTTAGTGCTGACGGTTACAGTAAAGCGTGAGTAATTGGAAGAGTGGTCCCCAATTCAAAAATTGCATAGATTAAATAAAACCATTATTCTAACTGTCTATCTCTGGCTACATTTGAGTAATGTGGCCTTATACTGTTCCAGTGGAATTTCAAATATGGAGTGTTGGACTAGACAGGGTTTTAGTTTATATTGAATTTGTGTTGGCAATTGAAGAGTTTGGCCTTTCACAAGATGTTTTTCAATGGGAAAATCTTACCCACAATGAGAAACACTTTATAAGCCACGTATTGCCTTTCTTCGCTACCTCGGATGGTATTTTTTTTTGGACAATTTGGCTTTACAGTTCTCTAAATATTCAAATCGTAGAGGCACTTTCTTTGTCCTTTTGGAATAGTAGGGTTGCGTGGTATCCTTATGATTTGAGTACCATGATTTCTTGTTACAAGCATCAATTTTGTCAACCTGTTTAGTATTTTCTTCTTACAATGAACCAAGATTTTATTCATGAGAGTTTTGGGTCCTAATTGTCTACTGGTGTTTACCAGTTTGAATTACTCCAGGGTAATTATCAATTGGATTGGTTTGTGTATAATATGTTTTTCTTTTTTTGCATGCAGAGCCCCTTAGAGTAACGAGCTTAAAAAATGTTGAGCCCATTGCATCATTTGAATACTATGGCAATGATGAATACTTTGTGGCAGCTCACTCGCAGTATTTCTATGGGAATTTGTCTATTTTTTTCCTTTTTTTTGAGTTTGTGTGCTTTAATATTTAGTCATTTTTCCCTCTATTGGGTCTCATGTGATTTTTGATGTTTTTGTTTGTAGACAATTGATCAACATGTACAACAATTGAACTTCTCCCAACATTGGATTTTTGGGCACTCCAAACTTAAGCAGAATCAACTCTTCTTATCGAACATCATCCTTCAGGAGGAGAAATACTCTCATTTGTTAAGCAACCTCTATTGCTATTAATAAAAACATATTAAAAAATAGAGGAAACCCAACTTCCTCCTCTGCAACCAAAGAAAGCCCCTTCTAGAGAAGCCATACATGATCACCTCCCAACTTCTCACAAATGTGCCTTCGGACATGCCTTGCTCAATGGTATGCATATCCCACTCCATTTTCTTGATGGGGTTGCATCTAGAAAAATTCAAATTATTAGGAGTTTACCTATGAAAAGTTTGATAACTTTTGACATGTTTTTGCCAAGCTTGTTCTAATACAAATACAAAAAATAAAAATCTATGCCTTTTTTAAAAGTCAATCTCGTTTGTGAGAATCATAATAAAAGAACTTGGAACTTAGAGCTAAAAACTCACTTGATTCAACTGTAATTATGGACTAGACAACTAAGTGTAATTCTAGATTACCTATCCTGATATAGGCCAGGCTGTGTGTGGGACTGCAGGCAGTGTGGTAGTTTTTGTAAGTTTTCTTTCGAAAAAATCCATCTGATAGAACAAAACAAGAAAACTCAAATTTAAACATTATCATCTAATGGGTATGCTCAAAGGTGTAGCAAAGACATTTAGACTGTACATAGCCATAAGTTTGTAAATTATGTTGCTACTGATTCGAGACTGACCCTTTTGTTTCTAATTTTTGTCTATAGATTATTTTGTATGTACAACTGTATGTGAGTATGCTATGAAGACTCTCCTCCTCTAAATTGTTATTGGAAGTGTTTGTTCAAATTATATATCTGACATAAAACACATGGCATTGTGCAGGCTTGTTGTGTAGAATATATAATTCTTGAAAGTGACAATCTATCATCTTTATTGCCAAATGCACACCTTGATTTTTCTAGATTCCACCTTACTTCCCACCAATTGTTTGCAATCATCAGTGCACTTTCTGTTCTTCCTACCGTTTGGCTATGAGATTTAAGCATTCTATCTTATATTTCAGTGAATTTTTGTAGTAATATTCTGAATGAGCAGTTTCATCATGAAAATGATGCATTATCATTAGTTGCTATTTCCTTGTTAATTGCATGTCTCCACATTTATTTTTTTATCTCCAAATCACCTAATTAATAGTGGTTTGGTTTTTATTAATCACAGTTTATGACTGTATTTTTTAGGGACAGGGGAGAGGACAAACTTTTAATTCTCTTACCAATGTTACAGATGTGATTCTGCTTGATGCTCCTCTTTATTTTAAATAAAGATATCAGATTGATTTAAGGCTAATATGTATATCAAATATAATCCTTTTTATCAAGGTTAATATTTATAGGAAATGATTCAATGTTTCTATTGGCAAGAAGCAGGGAACTGTTGAGAAACAATCAGATTATGTGGCACAAAATTCACTTGTGAAGTGGATACGGGTGAAGGGTCCAAGTGAAGGTGCAGGTCAAGGAGCTATTGAGAAGTGGACATAGATACACGCAAAGACAAAGGGTCTGAGTGAAGGTGCAAGTCCAAGTGGAGTACTCATCCCTAGAGTGGCACGATCCAAGGTGTCATCTTCCTCTAAAGGAATGGCAATTACATGTTGGAGAATATCTTACAATTAGAGCATGTTTCAATAGTTGTGATAGTAGTTGTTTATATAATGCCCAATAGTTGTGACATGACTACCCTAGCTTAAAGAAAATGTATTCTTTTGATCTAAAAAGCAACCAATCATGTGATGGAACATCAATGCTCAACTACCCATGATGTGAATGCACTTAGTTCTTTTGAATTCTTGATATATCAATATTCAAATTTCAAGTATTGAATGTTTGTTCAAAGTTTATACAAGGGATGTGAGTAAATTTTTTGATTCTTTGTTGAGAATGCATCTTCATTATTTTTTACTCTTCATAATTTGTTATATTTAAATGCAAATTTTCTATTGAGATGGAAACTACAATAATTGTGTGTACACAAAATTTTGAGCAACAAGAACAAGTTAAACAATATAACCTATCCTACCCACCTATATCATTCATTGACTGATGTAATTTTAACACTCATGAATTCAATAAAAGCAACCACCTCTTTCCCAACAATTCCTTTCCTTTCAATCTATAGACTACAACAAAAGAGACTCTTCTATTATGGGGAGGAAAAAGTTGATTCACTCTCAGAACTTGTGAAATTGAATATTCTTTTGCAAGAGCTACATAATTGACAAGGGCCCTTGGTCTAGAATGCTCCCTTTTGCCCTCCTTTCTTGAGAAGATATCTCTCGGCGTACTTTACATATATTTTAAAAATATAAGTATGCTAGTATATAGAAGAAATAATAGATGATTGATATTATTATAATTTAAAATTACTTTTTAAAGTAAATAAAATATTTGAGTATAAAGAAGATATATATATATATATATATATATATATGGATAAATGAATTCAAATAATTGACAATATTTTATGTTTTCTTTTCTCTTATTGAATCAAGAGACTTGTGTAGTTAAATGTTAGAAAAGGATATTTTGGTCTCTTTAAATAAATAATTTACTTGATAAATTAGCAATAACTATAAAAGTATAAATGAAGGTTTTATTTAAGAAGTTAGTTGGATTGTCCTTTTAATAGTGGTCTTGTTTATAATCATTTATAGGATGATTTGTCAATTTCATGAATATGCTAGTTACATAGCTTCCTTTTAATATCTTATGAGTCGTGAATGTACTGGCGATCATGTTTCATTGGCTATTTGTGCCTTGTTATTTGTTTCTAATGCTTGAATAAGTGCTCTCATTGTATAAGTAGTTGATTAGCGAAAGTGTGAAGGTTTTGGTTGAGTGTTCGTACTGAATTATCTAATTGGTTTTCAAGTTGAGATGTGCTCGGTTGATTGTTATCGTTGTCATGCTTATTACTTTTATTCTCCACTTGTCTTTTTGCAGATTTTATATAGTCATTTTGTAGTCTTCTTTTTGTGTTAATTCTGATTGAGGAGAATTCATTGCATTGTCTTCTTGTGGTCATATTTTGAGATGGTTGGGAACCTAATATGTTTGAATTACCTTCAGTAGGAGCTTGTGGAATTTTGGCATTTTAGGCTTCCAGAGGAAATAGTGAACTTGAATTTTATTGGTTTTCTACGGATGGACTGTTGTGATTCATTGATCCTATTTCGGATTTTGAGCTTGTGGGAATAACCTTGTACCATGGTGTTGACTTTTGATGTGGTGGGTGGTACCTCCTTTGTTCTTGTTTTTTAGTGATATGGAATGGGTTTGCAAGATGGTTCTTGCCTTGGATGTTGCGAGTTATGAACACTTTGATTTTTATGTGAGCTAAGGTACACCCCTTGTTTGTATTTAGTTTTGGTATCATAGGGAGAGTGGCTCTTCATGGGGGTCCGACACATAAAGGAGTTGTTAGGGTAACCCATGGAAGAGTTTCCTAAACAAATGATAATGTAATTAATGAACTAGTGGGTTTGTGTAGTTAAACACTAAACAAGATTAATTATGAATCTGAACTATGTAGTTAGTTCTTTCATAGACTAAGGATGCAATGAGAGGACCTGGTTGGTAAGATCACTGCCTTGTCCTCACGAAAGGTAAGTGGTCCCAAATGAGTCAACATATGGACTGGTTCCTTGAGATAGGAAGCCATGATAACCATAGATGGAGGTGGTACCTTGTGATAGGTTTCCTAAATAATCCATGTAAGGTCAGGCGATGACACTCTCCTATAGTACCCATTTATTTTTCCCTTGTTTGGTTGCCTCTAGGAGTGTTGTTTGAATTTTTGATGTTGTTGAGGCAAATAGTTCTCAATGTTGTTGAAGCCTCCAGGTTCTATCTTTTAGTGTTGCACACATGCCTCATGGCAACTTGATTGATGTTAACAAAATGTGCCCTTGATAGTTATTGTTGGTTGATATTGGGTTTTCATTTGAAGGCTTTTGGATCCTATTGTTGCTGGCACCTCTTATGGTTATTTAGTGTTGATCTATAATATTGGAAATTGGCTTTGTTGGACCTTTCAATATTTTGTTGTGGCTATGTGATGTCAATGTTATGGGTTGTTATCTTATGTTGTTGTTATCCTTGTTGTGGATTCTGGCTTGATATTGGTTCATTTGACTTTTTTGGTTGAGGAATGGGGATCTTTCTTGTCAACTCCTAGAACGAGAGGGTGGTATTTTGAGTCCACATGGTCGAGTGGAATGTGCTATGCACCCCATTGGGTCCCCAGTCTGAGTTTGTGCTGATGATTTTGATCCAAGACTCTACCTTAATTCTATTGTATGTTATCTCTATGCAATCTTGATTCGTTCGTTATCATTATGGTATTAGTTTAGGATTTTATAATGCCATCTCATGTACCCCAAAGGACATAATGGTAGTTGTAATCATATATTTTCCTTATATGTAATATATTTTCATGTTCATCTTATGTATTGTCCTACTTTCAAAAAAAAAAATGCACTAATTTGTTGTTCCTGTTGTCCTTTGGGGTTTGCACGGTGGGCGTCATAGCTCGGTATTAGAGCCTAGGTTCGTACACTGGGCACTATGAGCCCAATTACGTCAACCTAGTTGCTCAGACTCTTGAGGGTATGTCCTTCTTTTGTGTCAACCTCACTTAGCAATCCGAGTTGTTTTGTAGGGTCGTCAGTCCAATGGTGTAGGTGTAACACCCCGCCACACAACCCTAGAG
The DNA here is from genome assembly GCA_007115665.2 of Sequoiadendron giganteum. Lineage (NCBI taxonomy): Eukaryota > Viridiplantae > Streptophyta > Pinopsida > Cupressales > Cupressaceae > Sequoiadendron > Sequoiadendron giganteum. The sequence goes on along the minus strand of CM021109.1, from coordinate 289,221,691 downwards.
GAAGTTGGAATTAACTACTCAAATGAACTAATTTTTTTTTTGTTTAAGAATAATTAATATGCAAGTTCACTACACATTACAAAAACCTCTAAGGTCATGAGATTGAGATTACTAAATAACCCATGAACAACATTAATGAATTGAAACCACAACATTTAATTACTTAAGAAATTAACAACACATACATTCCATACAAGATAAATTACAACATAAAAGTAAAAGATACCATAAGATCCCAAAGTAAAATAATCTACTAAGGAGATTACATCTCTCATTCCCCGAATGAGGTAAATCCAATAAGCATGTTTACAATTTACAACTTCCCACCTCGATAACAAATGAGGGGTAATGAATTACAAGAGCAACTGAAATGAATAAAGCATAAAAAGTAACTGGATCCCACGAGCTCTCCAACTGGAAATCTCATCAACACGAACAAGAAGAAAACCCAACGGAGTAAGGTATATGCCACCCAACCAAGTGGAACCCAAAGGCCCACCCCCCGTGCTAGGAGATAGTAACAAGGATTTCTAGACAAGACCAACTACCTCTAGACACAGGTTGAATCATAACTGAACCTGACACAACCAATCACATGTACCACACAAGTACAACTCAAGTTCAACATAAGTACAACTCAAATACATCACAAGTACAACTCAAGTACACCATAATATTACTGACATGGATTACATTGCTTTAGTTATCACTCGAATAAACTACCTTCGAAGGTTACCGAGATTACCTCTTATGACTCTAGCCCCTAACGAAAGCCATTCTTCCATTTGACAACACACATTCAAACCAATTACAAAGGGAGCCCAAGTGCATACAAATTAGATACAAGAAACAATCCATCTCAAGGAGGAAATATGTAATGATACTCACTCCAAACCTTGGAGGCAACAACTTCACATAATTCACTCCTTCCACAGGAGGCACAAAAAATCCCCGTTCATGAAAACTGGGTAAAACACTAACTAGATACCATGCACCACCCAAGGGACTCAAAAAAAAATGGTTGACATCACAAAACGACAACCCCTATCCTCTAGGATCCTTTGGAAGACTTACATATTAAAGACACTTAATCCATTTCCCAAACATGAACACAGAGTAATTAATCACATAAGGCAATTGCGAGGAATAAACTAATCTTGGATATATTAAATCCATTTCCCTTAATATAACTTAGTAGTTTATTGTCTTAATGAAACTAATTTAATACGCCTCTTTTAGACAAAGGAATACACTTAAACCCAAAATATTTAATTCCCTAATTGCTTTTAAATAGTAATGAAATAAACATTTACTTCATCCATTCCAAACAGGTTGACAACCTGATACGACAACCCACATAATTAAAACCCTATCTAGAAGACTTAACAACCCTTTCTAATTAATTTCCCCTGAAGCGATAACAAAAGGAATTACATTTAAACAAGCAATTTGATCAAAATTAAATCTATTTTGGATTTCCTAAATCCACTTCTAAATTCACATACGCTACTTTATTGCATTTAATAAAACTGAATTGAATAACGTCTCTATTAGACAAAGATGAAATAAACACCAAATATTTCATTCCTAATGGTTTTTTAATTTAATATAAAATAGACATTTATTTCAATCATTCATAAAATACTGTTTCGAAATAAATAACTATTTCCTCTTTTCGACATATTCATTTTAAAAATAATTAACTCATCTAGCAAACATGTTCCTTAAAAATCAAATATACTGCTCTATCAATTACATTATCTTTAAAATAAAAACCACAACCTGACTAAAAACACTATAATTTAAATTCTTTAACTCCATTTAAATTGTGTCCTCAATTTAAATTGTTATTTTAATTTATATATATTTAAACTATATATATACATAAATTAAAATAAATAAAAGTCAACTATAAATATTCATATATTTTAATATTTTAATATTACATAATATAATATTAAATATTAATATATATTTTATATCATTAATATATATTAATATTTAGTATTATAAAATAATAATACTTAAATATTAGATATATATTTTTTTTCTATTAAAAAAAAAGAAAGCGAATATAATAAAGAACTCGCGCATTGTTTAGGGTTGCGCGCTAGTGAAAGGTCGACCGACTATGTTTACACACAGTCGACCCCCATTAATGGGGGCGACTGTGTGTAAACACAGTCATCCCTTTTTTTATGGGCGACAACTGTTGTAATAGGGGTGTGGGGTGCGCGCTGGGCGCGGCTGCCCCACAACGCCTCCCATGGGGGGCACGGTGGGGTGAGCCCCCAACACCTCCCCCAAACCCTTTGTTTTATATTATTATTTTTTTCATTTTTTTTTTTTTAAAGAAATTTTTTGACCAGATCATGGACTGTTTTCAAAAGTCCGAAAATTTTAGAACAGGGTTTCATTTATATATATATATATATATATATATATATATATATATATATATATATATATATATATATATATATATATATATTAAAAACACATAAGCTTTAAGTCAAAAATATATATATACATATATGTATATATGTATTAATTTAATCCAAATCTTAGAAGAGTTGAGCAAATATTTCCCAGACATGGAACAATTACAGCCATATTGAAATTTTTCCTTGAAGAACAATATTTTCAAACAAAGGTTTTGGAAGTTCTGAAACCAGATTCAAGATGGGTTTTTCTTGCAAATCCAACCAGGTTTATATATATTTTCAAACAACAAATAAAAGTTGTGAATCTTTTCAAATGAAATTAATTTAATAAACAAAATACCTAGTTTCCAATGTTTGAGAGAATGACAAAAAATGGTGCAAATCTTTCTCCTCAAATTTAAGCTTCTTCTCAGCAATCTAACTGAGCTTCTCTCAAAAACCAAAATCCAACACAAAACCAAAATTTCCTTTCCTTTTCTAAATCTCCATTTTTCATCCTCTCCCCAAAAGTTTTTCCAAAAATCCAAGTAATAGCAAAAAAAAATGAAAATATCTATTCAACCACCATAATCAATTTTTTGAAAACAAAAAATAGAAAATATCTCAAAATATCTCCATTTCCAATTTTTGAATTTAAAATTTTCTAAAAATGAAATTTAAATCCTTTTATTTAATTTTCAATTTCAAACAATAAAATCCATAAATTTCAAAATGAATAACTTAATTTATTTCAACACAATTAATTTAATTAATTAATAAAATAAATCCAATTCGAGATTAAATTATTTATTAATTAAATTAAATTAATTAATAAATTAAATAACATTTCTAACATTATAGCCAGATTCATTTAATCAGCAACTTAACTACATAGGCCATTTATTTAACTTTTTTCTAACTTGCAGTTAAATAAAAAACCAGGCAAAAAAGACAATAATCAAACAACTGAACCAGACTAAAATCGACGACACACTAATGACTTGACACGAAAAACCTAGCTACTATCTCCCAATAAAATGTCGTTGGGCAATGGACATGCTCAACCCTGTGAAGCCAGGTGGAGTCGATGTCCTGTACCTATTAACCTACGAACAAAAGTATATCATACATGTATATTTGCATCATATTAAACACACCGTGAAAAGGAAATCACGGAATCGCAGGGCGCTCGCAAGCGAGTGGTGCAATCTCATCCCCTTCACCAATATAGTATTACCAACTGACAAATCTAACATCAATAATATAATCAAAGACATAAAAAATCATTAATTCAAATATTCACAATGCTAATCCCAAAGCATGCCATAATAATAACATCTAAATAAAATACCACCACATCAAAATACATCAAAAGAGAAAAACGGAGGGGTATTACAGTAGGAAACTGGTGGAAAGAATAGGACCCTCGACCTAGTGTGAAATGTGTCGATATTCTTCCTACCTGGGATGCATTATGGACCTTTATGTTGTCTCATGATGTGACTTCCGCTGATGTAAATTTATGTGCATATGTGGAAAATGTATGTTCTAACCAAGAAATTTGTACTTCTAATGTGTTAAATTGTTTTGATCTTTTGAGGCTTAGGGCGTATATTTAGGCCTAGGATACCTCTGTGATTGAAAATTAGGAAATTTGACCCTTAGATTTGAATTTGAGTCTAATAAACCTGTTATGATTACAGGCATGAGAAAGTCAAAGTTTGGTACAAGGAAATGGAAGGAGTTAAGAGGATCAAAAAGAGGTTGCGGAGAAGGGGAACCCAACACTGGATGAACAAATCAAGGATTTTGAAGATGAAACCTTGGCTCATGCCTTTATCTGACTAAAGATAGAGAAGGCCAAGAAGGTTGCTGAATCCAAGCTCCCTTTTGGAGTTAAAAATCCTTCCGCAATCCGAGATTGGCCATTGGGGTGTGGAACCAATGTCCCCAATTTGATGAAAGAGGAGAAATAGTGCCTACAAGCCCATCATTCTTCCTCTAAGAAGGTCATGATGGACTCAGATGAGGACCCAAAAGAGTGTCCTCTATATGAATGCTAGTAGTCACCTTTGTGTTGGAAGCTTTTTCATGTAATAGATACCTTAAGACTTCGTAGTGCTTGTGCACCCCTTTAGTTTTCTTTGGTTAATAGTGTAGATGACTGGGATAATTGTGATACTCTATTCTGATGTTGTGTTATGGAGAAATGAGTTGTGTTTTCTGGAAAACTAAAGTGTAAAATTTTGGCCTTTTAAAAAAAAAATGTTATGAAAATTTGTGTTGAATAGTGAATGAAGTGAATAGCTTTGTGTGTCTATATTGAAAAATGAGTGTTTTAACCTAGGAATTTGTGTTTATGATGTGTTTAATCATTCTTTTTGTTATGAAAGGATGTAAAATTTGTCATATGATTTGAATCTTGAGCTTGCATTGTTGTCTTTTGTCACCCTCGCTTGATCATTGTGACCCCTTTGGGTGATTGTCCCACCATTTTGATTTGAGTTGGATGACATGTTATCTAAGTAAGGACCTTGAAACTCATTAATTATGTGTATGTTATATTGTGGTGTGGAGATTGAAGTTGTGATTAGATTAAATTGGTTATGTTTTCATATGAACTTGTTCCATGCTTGTGATGTATTGATTTGTAATGACTTTATGATGATGCCTAAAATGTGATTACTATGTGAAGTCTGAATTTTGAGTAAAACTTTAAGATGCAATTTAGACAAGTTTTAGTTAGCCTTTTCAAGGATTGAAAATTCCTAGATTATTGTTGTAAATTTATCAAACTTTTTTCTTTGTCATAGTTAGTATAGTAGGATTGTCTCAGTCATCATTGTGAAAAAATTATTAGCATTGCAAAAGAATTAGCCTTTATTCATATTAATATTATTATAAGCAGTAGTGGTTAATATTTTGTTAACTAGTTCATCTTTGAATTACTCGATAGCCTTATTGATGGACTTATAATGTCAATAACCTTTAAAATATTATTTTGAATCATAATGTTTTACCTTAGTTGTTAAATATTTAAGAAGTATATTCAAAATAAGTGCGTTTGTAGAATCCTTGATATGATAGCTAGCAAATTCCTAACTGTAATGTTAATTGTAGATCACCATCTTTTCCTTTAAGATCATGATTAGAAGATAGGGTAGAGGATAATTAGAACCTGTGAATGAATGTAATGCCTCTCATGTATTCTCACTATTCTAATATGTTTTCACATTATGGTGTGAACTTTAAGAATATGATAGTGATTGTCTCACCAATCTAAAGGGTTTGGTTGATAGTTAGTGTGCTTGGATGACTATGTTACTCTGTTCGGATATTTCTGATATACCATGTAGTTATGCAATTGTTTAGTATTTTTTTTATGATGTAATCATCGTATTCAATGTTTTCATTACTATTTGAGGTCTTGGTTACATGAATGGTGTAGCATCACTCATTCGTGAGTGCCCTGCTACGTTGTGATTTCCCCTCACGGTGTGTTGTTATGGTTCATATATATATGTATTGCTCGACATTTGTGTTTATGCAGGATTGCAGGTACCAGACATTGACTCCACCTACCCTATCAGATTTGTGCATGCCCTATAATCTCAATGGGTATGATGTGGAAACCAGAGTTGACAAGAAAGTTCCCAATCCTAGTCTAATACCCCGCCATTTGTGTCTGATGATGTGGTCTATCTTCAACCCTGTTTTCATTTTGGTAACGTTCCGAATGAATCGTTTAATTTTAATTGTCTAATTGATGTTGTTTTAATTATAGTTGTCAGTTCATTGTGTTGATATGCTTATGATTGTATACATTTTATTTCACCTTGTGACTTCCATGAGTACGTCAATGCTAAGGGGGGGAGGATGTAGTGTCCCTCCGCTTTTGGCACCTTCATGATGTGTGATTAAGTTGTTTATTTGTGACTTGTGAGGTCTTGTTGATTTTTGTTGTTAAAGTTAATTGGTTAATTAATGTGTTCCAATTATTTGACATGGTCATCATTGTCATTCAGGTATTGTTTTGGGTTACGTTGCTTGTAAGTGTAACGTTGATTTAATTAAAGTATTAAATTAAATTGTTAAATTATTAAAAGAATATCATTAATTTATTATTGAATTAATTAGTTATGTTTTTGAAAAGTTAAACAGCATTTACGGGGCACTGTACCCCTCACAAAGAGCCACTAGGGCCAAAAAGAAATGAAACAACAACAGGAAAAATTAATAGAAAAAACCATAGAGATAGCCCAGGGACAGCACACTGACAACCGAAAAATAGCCGACAGACCACCAACAAGTGCAACTAACTGGCCTAATCCCAGTTCTTGATCAGGAGGTCCACTACCTCATCACCCACCCATTCTTTGTTTTCCTGGCTATTATTACCTTCTAGTTCCTCTTTTATAACATTTGACAGCGCACTAGTAACAAAGTGGCTTAGTTTCATAGTAAAGCGGGTCAAGCCCCTAAATCTTTTGTCCAGGGTGTTCAGTCTCTTCGCCACCATATCCGAATCTTCCCCAGTATCCCTAGTCTCCTGCATCTCACTAGGCTCAGTCACCAACAGAGTGTGCGAGTCAGAGCCATGGCAAGGAATCTTGCTGTCCATCGGACTAGGCAGGGGCTTCTCCCCCAAATCATCAGTCTCCTTGTCAAACTCTTCCTCCTTATAACCCTTGCTATCCGACAACTCCACCTCTGAGTCCTCAATAATCAGTCTCTTTTTGTTGTTCTTGGCCAGCCTCCCCGATCTCCTCCTACCACTTTCCCCACCAGTCAGCTCCGTGGTCCCAACAACCGTTTCCCCTCTGGAATCAATCCCAACCACATTCCTGCCCTTGCCCTTGCCTTCCTTAGCAATCGTAGCCTGCAAACATTTCTCCTTGCCCATCTTCGGCTTAGTGACATTAGCAGCCATGTCAACCCGGGTGGCCTTTAGCTCGCAGAGCCCTTCTACCTCCCTAGCATGAGCCAAGCCTAACCCACCCTTGAGCTTCTTATTGGCCACATTGGTTTTGATGCTCCCCACATTATCAACAACAGGCTTCCGAGGAGGGCTCATGGACTCGGCTGGGGAGATGTGGATCGAAGAAATGGGATCAATATTCTCAACACAGACAGAGATGACTTTAGGTGGGCAGAGGGCGAGATGAAAGTGATACAGGCGAAAGATAAGCCCCTGATGGAGCGGGAGAGGTGAGAGATCACCAGGATTATGACAGGCCGCTGCATTACATTTATCCACCGAGCTCTCCAAGTCCATAAGAAGGAAAAACAGAAAGCTAAGCAACATTTTATGTCTAAGATGGTTAAGCAAAGAGAAGTGATAGAAAAAACAAGTTTTGTACCTACCTTCCAGCATCACATATTTCATCAGAGCCATGCAGACCATATCCCATGGCTTGGGAAGCTCAGCTCTTTCGAACCCCGCTTGACTCCTGACCGGAGTCTCCTCTCCTCTGAAGAAAGCCTTAAGGCTCTCATGGTCTAGATTTTTGGTGTGCTTAGGGTATTTTTTCCCTTTGCAGCTCAAGCCCATGGCCTACGCAATGACCTCCTCGCTAACTTCAAACGAAATCCCCCCAACAAAAACCCTTCTATCCTTCCAAGAACAAGAAAATTGTGCCGAAAGGATGGGATCATGGTTGACCAGATGCTCCATGAGTGGGGCAATACCTCCCTCAACGTAGATATGCCAGACCAAAGGGTTATTCCGAAATTCATCACAGCTATCCGGTTCCATCCAAACCCTATCTCCACCCATACTGTCAGGAAGAACAGGAAAAACTCTAAAATGCCAAAAAAATTAGAGTCAAACATTGCGCACAAAAATAGAACAAGGATGTTTAATGCAGGTGTAATGCCCCTCTGTTTTGTTTCTTGTTCAAGTTGCTTTATGCTATGTTTGGTTGCAGTTACTTTGATACTGGATACATTTTGTTATGATGTTTTGATCGCTCTTATTGTGGGATGTAGTTATCTAATTATTGTTTCACACGCATTATGGATTAATGATGTTGTAGAGTTAACATGAGATATTATTATGAGATTATTGGATTATGATGGAAGTGTCAGTGTCAATGAGTGTATTGGTGAAGAGGACGGTTTCACATCACTCGCTTGCGAGCGCCCTACGAATCCGTAATTCCTTCTTCACGGTGTGTATTATATGCTGGATATATCGTATGATGTTGTTTACTTGGTTGCAAGATTGCAGGTACATGACATTGACTCCACCTGATTAAATAGGTTTGAGCATGTCGATCCAACGGTTAAGTTGAACGGGAGATAGTAGCTAGGTAACATGTGTCAAGTTTACACCCTAGCCTTAGTGTGTCGTCAGTTGTGTGGGTCGAGTCATTGTCTGTCTTGCTTTGATGTTATTTAATTCTGAAGCATTCTTGATTTGGAAATAGATATTTAGAATAATTACATTTAAATCATGTTGATGGTTATTTAATTTAAATAATGCAATGTGGATAAAAGTTTATACTTAAATTAATTAATTATATTTAGTTTATTTAATTAATTAAATTTGATCCAAGGGGTTGAATTTAGTTATTAAATAATTAAATTAATTAATTAAATGTGATGCAAGAGAATGAAAAGAAATAAAAGAATTAGAATTAATTTTGGAATTTAATTCCAACGTGTGGGAATTAAATTAGAAATTGTAATTAAATGTTTATTTGAGAAATTGGTTGCAACTTTGGAAATTAATTTATTATTTGAAATTGCATTTTAAATTGAAAGTGGGTTTTTGAAAAGTGAAATTGAAATTGAAATATCTAATTTGCATGTAATGTGAATTAGGTTTGTATTAGGTATTTTTGATTTATAAAGAATATATATTTTAATTTTAGGGCAGAAAAGTCTTTAGGAAAAATACATTTTTACAGCAGGGAAGAAATTTTGGAAAAATTTGCACAAGGGTTTGGAAAAAGCTTTGATTGTAGAAATGATTGAAGGAAAGATTGCTTGCATTTGTTGGATTTTGGATTGGATTCATTGGAGGGTTGAAGAAAATTCAGGAAATCTTTGGAGGAGGCTTGCATCAGAAATTCATCTCTTCCTGTAGTTTCTTGTACCAAGTTTTCCTCTTTGTGTTTTATTGTTCTTGATTGTTTTTTTAAAATAATAGTGATTAAAGATTTGTTTGTTAAATTTGTTTTAGAAAACAAATTTGATATTAGAAGAAAAGAATTAAACAAAGTTACAGCCTTTGCTTGTGAAAATTCTTAAGTGAAAATTGTGAAAACTTTAGTTGAATTTAAATTATTTGGGGAAATCAATTTTGTTGTTATTGAAATCAAACATAGAGATTGAACAATGCACTTAGAATGTTTTTAGAAAATGAAACTTTCTGTTTATTATCAAAAAAACGGATTTTAAAATCTGCAGTATAATTATATTTTCATGGTAAAATGGTCTGACTGTGTCGCCTATAACTTCACTTTTGCAAATTGGGTTGTCAGGAAATTTAAAGGGTTTTTGCATTTTAAAATTTTCTTACCACTATCCAAAAATCGTAAATACCCAGATCGTAGTTTTTGAGTTATGCTTGAAACATGAGACTGCTGTTAAATTATTTTCCCATGACTGTTTTGAAAATAAAATAATAATAAATTGATATTTATAAATATTAATATTTTATGTATTGTTATTATAATATTAAAATATTATTTAATAATATTTTATATTATAATTTATAATATTAAAGTATTATATTTATTTATATTATTTTTAAATAAAATTTGTATATTAGATTAGTGGAATTAAAATTATTAACGTATGAGAGATTATTGTCTATTTTAAAATGGCATGTTAAAGTTTAATTGAAAGAGTTAAATATTTGATTTAAAGAATGCAATATATTATTGAATAGAGATTTAAAATTGGATTGATTAGTGTATATGGAAAATGGATAGAGAAACAATATGTTATTATATTAAAATGATTGAATGTGTTAAATAGAAAATTGAATGAGATGTAAGATTTGGTTAGGAAATGGAAAGAGTTTACTTGCATGGATTTGTGTCGATTTAAAAGTAAATTAAGAAGTTGTTTTATTGATGAGACAATCAATTATGTTATTTATTAATTTCTATTTAGATTAATTGAATCATTGTGATTGGATTATGAAAGAGATATGGATTTAGTATATCCAAAAGTAGTATCTTCCTCATGATTATCTTAAAAGATTTAATTCTTTGTATTCAGTAAAGGGAAGTAAGTTTAATTGTTTTAGATTTTCAATAATGAAAAGAGAAATAGGGGTTATGATTATTTTAGATGATATAGTTATTATGTCTTTGACTTTGTCAACACTACCTTTTGAATGAGTATGGATTTAAGAAATCCAAATATTAGATTTGATTAATGACTTGAAAGCTTTTGTTGCTATGTCGTCAAGTTGCATTGTTGGTTTTGGGATTTAGTGTTGGTCCTAAATTATAAGTCTTCTAGAAGATCTTAGAGGATAAAGGTTGTTGAATCTTTATGCCATCCAGTTGTTTCCCCTTGGGTAGTGCATGGTGTCTTCTCAGTTTTACCCGTTTTTCATGAATGGGGATGTTTGCACCTCCTTGGTTTAGGAGCGGATTATGGGATCCGTGTCTCCTTGTATGGAGTGACCTTGTTATGTGGTTTCATCTTGTTTCCTCCTATGAAAGGAGTGGACTATGTGTTTGTTGCCTCTAAGATGAATGGAGTGAGTTCTATTATTTGTATCCTCCTTGTGTTGGAGTGGATTATGATGCCTAGTTGGTATGCACTTGTGGTTCCCTTGGTGGATTGTTTGGGTGTGTGTTGTCGAATAGAAGAGTGGCTTATGTTAGGCGCCAGAGCCCAAAGAGGTAAACTGGATAACTTTCAAGAGTGATTTAAACAAATGATAATTAAAATAATGTACTTAGAAGATTAGGACTAACTTCTCACTAATCAAGATAATTTTACCTCACTCATAGACACAAGGGCTTGTTTAGACTTGGGATGAGTGGGAAGGCTTGGAATGACAAGATCAACTATCTTATTCTTGCGAGAGGTAGTTGATTCCGCATGAGTGAGTATGAGTGCTGGGATTCGGTTGAGGCCACCAGGATTACTTGTGCTGGAGCCTATGAAGAATGCCCAAAGGAGATCTCATGACAAACCTTGCGATGACATTCTATCTATGACAACTGTTGTTAATTATTTTATGTGTATGGTTATTTGAACATACTTGATCTACTTTATATTTGGAAGCAATGTGACCTATGTCAGTGATGTTGAAGTTGTATTTGTATTGTACTTGTTTTGTACTTGTATTGTATTTGATTTGTACTTATATTGTACTTGAGTTGTACTTGATTCATACTTGTATGGTGAATGAGTTGTACTTGTTAATACATTTGGTTGGTTATAATAGTTTGAGTCAGTTTGAGTCTGCCTTTGGTTAGTGGTTGTAGATCTTTGTCCATGTTACTTTATTACTATCTCCTAGCATGGGGGGTGGGCCTTTGGGTACCACATTGGTTGGGTGGAACATGCACCAAAACCATTGGGTCCCCATCGATATTCAGTACTTGGTGGCGAGACATCCAGATGGACAGCTCGCGGTTCTTGTTGTATTGTCTTGCATTGTAATATTTTAACTTGTATAAGTTATTTTATCCCTCTTATGTTTATGAGGTGGAATTTTGTAATTGTAATCTTTTGTACTATTGCCTCATTTTGGGAATGAGTGATGTAACTATTGGATTAAGATAATGTTTATGAGATTGTATCTTGGTTGATTATCTTATTATGTTATGTGGTATTCTTATGATGTATGATGGTTACTTCATAAAGTTCATAAGGCTATGGTTCTATGTAATATGTATGTGTGGGTTTAAGTAATCCTAACCTTGTAGCCTTAGAGGTTGTTGTTAACTAGTAAGTGAATGTGTATGTTAAATGCACTTTATAAAAAAAAATTGGTTCGCTTATGATGTTAATTGCAACTTCCTTTAAGGTTATTTGGTGGGGCATTACAGTAGGGGTTATGGCAATTAATCCCCTCAAGCCATTTACACGTGCGGAAGGGAACTAGGAAAACGTGAGAAAAGACACCACAATTGATGATTTTTTGATATTAGAGCAGGAGCCAAAAGTTGGCGGAAAGGCACAAAATCCCATGCAGATAACCCAACAAGCTAACATTAATAATCAACCAAACAAAGCCGAAGGAACCACCAGTTAAATTAGCCGACGTGAAACCTCTAGAATACAACCAGTACGCATCTTGGATGGTCCCATCATTATTCATACACTCATATCTTCAAAAATAATTAGGAGATAAACCAAGTACCCTTTTCTCCCAAATCTTAATACTCATAGTACCATCATCCTCCCGAGAAGCGATCACGGCCTTCCAAATAACCCATATTACATCACCAAATCTAGGCTTGATCACATTAATAACGTTTCCTCCCTACCATCTCATCATCATATTTTTATAAGCTACACCCATTCTCCCATCCCAAAGAAACAACACGTGAATGCCCTTTCCCCTACTCCACACCCTCTCATCTTTTCTCATGGCACTCCACCTATCCTTCATACCCCAAAAGGTATTAATCCACCACCACACCCAAAAATTCCAGTGGGCCCCCCCGTCAGTCCTCGTCATCCAGAAGTTGTAAGTCATTATTTACCATGTAAGCCTTTTCCTGCTCGATCAAAGCTTGAATGTTTGGCGGCAATTGTTCCGGTTTCCTCCAACATCTAGCCGAGTCCCACCTTGAGCCAAGATTTGCTAGCGCATCCGCCACACTATTACCGCCACACTATTAATTAGTTATGTTATAATGATTCAGTTATTATTATTTTATTAAATGATGAATAATTAAATGAAATATAATAGAATATTAATGTAATTATTAATAATGTTAATTTTTAAATTTAAATATAATGGATTAATAATCCACTTATTAATGAAGTTTACTTATAAATTTAAAATATTTGGATAAAAAGGTATTGAATACAATATCAAAAATAAATAATAGATATCATATTTGGAACGATAAATTTCAAAAATAATTACGTAACAATTATGAATTGTTAAATTTAAAAAGTGTGATTTAAGGTTTAAAAGATTAAATGATAATTAAAGGTGAAAATTATTATCTTTAGTTTTAATCTCATTATTGTTGAGGGAGTTAAGTTGTAACATCCTGCTACACAACCCGAAGGTTAAGAGCCAAAAGATGATGAAATCATTTTTTTTAAAAAGATAAGGAATAACATGACATAAAATAATTACCAATTCGATAAAACACAACAAACATGGCCAAATATGACCTAAAGGACATCCCAAAGGAGAGGACTAATCCACCCTCCAGAGAAAATTCAAATAGGAGCAAAAATGATAGCTCCAGAGATTTGCTCTGGAACTTGCTCCTCTGCTTCGAAACCTGCAGTTCAGGAGCCCGATACTACAGAACCTGCAGTTCAGTAGCCCGATACTATGGAACCTGCTCCTCTGCTCTGGAACTTGCTCCTCTGCTCCGGAACTTACTCCTCTACTCCAGAACTTGATGCTGCAACTTACAAGATAGCAGCAGAAAGCGTTGCTGCTCCGGAAATTACGCAGATTGGAAATACGAAGGAAAATACACATTTATAGTTCAAGTTTAGCATAAAAATTAGGGAAAGAATGCCAATAATAAACATCATGATACAAGGGATTCCGATACCAACATCGGAACCCGTAAACCAAATATAAAACATCACATTTCTTCTCATTAATCTATATGATTACAACTTCTCAAGAGATTACAATGTGCATAAAGGAAAAGGTGTTAATACAATATCATTTCCATGAACAAGATACAACATCGGATAAGATAAATACAAAAAGGCATGTACATGAGTGCAATATGATAAATCAAGTACATGGGATAGATCAACTCCAACTGGTGCTCCAAAACCTGTACGCCAGTCCCCAATGGCAGTGGCAATGCCTCCCTACCAAGTGGACTCCAAAGAGACCACCCCACCGTGCTCGAAGGTAGTCACAAGGCCCAAGCAGAAGCAACAAGACAAGGGTAACATAAGGCTAACACTCACATCAGACATGAAGTAAACCAAAAATACCAAGCACGAGGCCAAGGACACAACATGGAAGTACTCATACAATACATGTCGGATACTACTCATGACTACAAGAAATAAGAGTGCAAGACAGATGGAGTGTCACCATGTGTGCTCGAAGGGATGGCACCACACGGAGTCAAATACACCCCCCCATATAGACAAAGAACTCAATCATGCCCGAATCAACACCCTACAGGCGGATAACTCAACGCCCTGCAGATGGATAGGCCACCTCGAGTGCATCCTTAGCTTTTACAAGCGTTCAAGGCCATGCACGAGGACTCATTTTCTTACGTTGTTTTACTCCACCTCGTTTAACCAAACAAGGGAGCCAAAGAAAAAAAAAGAATGAAATGATCGAAACAAATCCATCAAACCATCATTGAACCATTTAGACAACCAAACTAACATTGTTGTAAGAGAAGCCACTGGACAACAGAAAACCAAAGGGCAATGCAGGCATAGAATTTCCATCAAAATTAAAGGTGCCTGGATTAGAATTCTAACCTTGACCCAGATCAGATTTCTGTGTTTCAAGTTGAAATGCACCTTCAATTATTGATTTTAGAGCAGAAACGAGGTGTTGTTCTGAGAAAAATATCATTTTGACAAATTGGGTAAAAAAAAATACATACAAAAACAAAAGTGTCTGGAATTCGAATCGAACAAAGACCCTTTGATGTTTCTACTTGGAATCCAATATTAATTTTCCTTTTTAATAGGCGGTAAAAGAACAACAATGAAAAATGTCATTTTACAAGTAGGCATAAATTTGGGCAAAAATGAAAGTGCCCAGAATTAAAATCCGTCAAATACCCAGTTCAGATCTTGGCATTTAAAAACATAATACACTATTATTTTATAAATTTATGGCCAAGAATAATGTGCTACTCAAAAACGTCATTTGGACAAAACATCAAAATAAATAATTAAAAATTCATTAAAAATGAAAGTGTCCAGATTGAAAATCGGACAACAACCCATTTGAGATATGGGTGCTTCTACCTGGAATACATTATCATTTTCCATTTATATCAAGTGGTGGAAGAGTAGAAAATAAAAATATTTTTCAGCAAAAAGGCAAAACATCAAAATAAATAATTAAACCTAGAAATCAAATTTTTCCCTTGACCCAATTTAGATTTACTCAATTTAGGTTAAATTCCATCTTTGTTTCCAAAATTCCAGACAAGAGAATGGATCTAATTTAAACAAAACAATCATTGACAATGAATAGAGTTGGAAATGCACAAAATTCAGCCATATGGAAAGAAAAATTACAAGGCAGCAAGTTGAATCCAACCCATGAACAACTAAAACTCCCAAACTAATTCAACACACAATTACACATATTTCAAAACAAGAATTCAAGGAAAGGAAACAGAAGAATACCTCATTCTGCCCAAATGAAAATGAAAGAAATTTTTGTGTATCAAGCATGGCAAGATCCCAAATTTTAACAACAAAGTAACAAAATTATGCTACAACTCTGGAGCCATTGCCCACAAATTTCTTCTCAGCAATTCTTCCCATTTTGCTGCCCCATTTGAAAGGTTTTCTCCTCTTTTCCAAAACAACAATTTTCTTCTTCTCTTCCCCCAAATGAATAATCCTCCCCCAAAAAGTTCAAAACAAAATATATATCAAGGCAAAAGTTGCCCAATTTTCCTTTTAAAAAAAAAAATCTTCCTCCCAAAATTATACATGCTCTCAAAATAATAAAATGAAATAAATCATATAATTAAATAAGCCATTAAAGCTCCCCAATTAATTAATTAAATCACTAAAATATACAACATTCCCAAATGTCCAAGAAATTAATAATTTAAAATAATATATTTAAATTTTGTGAATAAAACCATTCAAATATCCAATCAATAAAACACCATAAAATACCATAAATGAAACCATGTCAAAACACTGACAACCAATTAAATATAAATATGACCACATAAATGATTAATGGAACCAAGACAAAATACCTTAATGAGACGTACTAGTAAACCACAGACAACTCAAAGATGCGTAGGACATACGACTGAAAGGTGCTCCAGACATTACCGTTAGGTAGCTGGATGGAAGGCAACAATGAAAACACTGCCCCGATAGGGTGTAGTGGGCTAAGGTAGGGGAAAATTTTGCCTATGTGACTACCTCCAGTTACCACCATCAGGGAATAGGAGTATGTTCAGACCTGTGAATCCAGGCGGAGTCGATACTTAGTACCTGCATCACTCCAATTACATGTCAAAGTACATGTACATGTAACATATATCATATAGCTGAAACATGTCAATCATCAGGAAGAGGATCATGATATCGTAAGCCTCTTGGATATGAGTTTTATGAAATCATCCCTTCCTATGCATAGTCATACAGAAGAAATGACATCTAAGCATGTAATCTAGCATATTAACTGATCATGATACTCATCAATTTCTAATCTCAATATGATAACATTTATAATTCTAAATCAAAATTAAAATACCACCTTACCCACGCTGGAGTTGGAGAGGTGTTATATAAGTTTTTGAATTAGTACATGCATAACGTTTAACCAACAGGTGGTAAATCAAGAAAAGGGGTAATTGACGGATGTATGTGCGTGCACTCGGGAAATGAAAAATAATTTGGAATTTTCCACCTGTCTTGTTTGGTTATCGAAAAATTTAGAAGAATTCATTTTTCTTTTGGTTGGTTGGGCAATCTTTGGTGGTAATCTTTCTTGATAATCTTTCTGGGTAATCTTGCTAGGGAAAAAAGTTAAAAAACTAAATTACAACCCTGTGAATTTTGAAGCAACTGAAACATATTTGGACTTTCCTTTTCTTTACGAAAGAGAGATTAACTCGGCATCATCTTCGTCCCCAAATGTCATTTACCCAGGTTGGTGTTTTTACTTTGAAATTCACTTCACCTTTTTTCTTTCGTATATAAAAAAAAATGATTTGTTGGATTAGTTTTAGGCATATGTGCATAGGAGGCGTCATTTTTGTTGTTGGTTATTACATTATTCTCTATCTTTTGTGATCGTTCCTAGGCTATATTTTATTTAACAATTTGTATATTGTTTTCATGAAATGTTAAGAGTAAACTAATATTTTTATGTATATTTAAATAGCCTCTCAAAAACTTAGTATTTATTGGCCAAATGACTAACCTTTTTTTTAATATATGTATATGTTGTGGATTTAAAATATGTATATGTTGTAGTTTGGATTTAATATATGTATATGCTGTAGTTTACGGTTATATATATATGTATGTGTGTGAGTGTATATATATTCATGCTTTTGTATTTCCAGTCTATGTAATGTTTAAGAGAAAACGATGATATATAGTTTTTTTTATATATTGATTCTTTGGTTTATTGTTTATTGGGCCAAATGCTTTCTTTTGCTGTCACAAAACAATTGGTAACATGTATAGATTTGTAATTTAATAAATACCTCTTGAATTAAAATAAAGAAAAACTTTGTGAGAGAAAATGCTAATTAAATAATAAAAGGTTGTTTTATAAAAGCAAATAGTTTAAGTTATATATATATATATATATATATATATATGTGGGTTGGTAAAAGTAAATTGGGTGTATGAAAAAAAAATGTAAATTATTAAGAAAAATAATCCAAAATGTAGTGTTTATTCAAATTGTTTTTATTTTTATTTAGAATGGAAAAGAAATTTGTTTGAATTAAAAAAAATAAAACTTATTGTTCTTTTTAACAACAAAATAGTCGGTATTAGATTCAAAGATTCTGAGTGCTCCCGCTCCCACTCCCACTCATTTGAAGTTTTGAATTTTTGCTCACATGGTGGACTCTGTCGTGGGGATACCCAAGGGTCCCCTTCCCCCCCCGACCCATGCTCTCCTCCTTTGAGGACGTGTCTGGTGGGTACCCCCTCTATGGGATCTGTGTTTTCTCCTGCGGGCATTTTGCGGGATGTGGCAGTTTCAGGCGTCTCTTTTGTGCTGGCGGTTGAGCTTCCTCCGACTGCCAGTTGGAAGAATGTTTTGAATAGTGGGAATCTGGTATCCTCGTTTTCGGCCCCCCCTGAACCGGTCACGTTTTCTGATGCTGTGTTTGAAATTCCAGACACGGTTAGTGACAAAATCCTTTCCTCCATGGAGAATGCGGTGGTGGGGAGATTCCTCTCCTATCGTCCTATAGTGGATATGGTTAGAAAGTGGGTGGCCATGAAATGGAGGCTTAAGGGCAGTGTGGAGGTCCGCGCGATGGCTGGCGGTCTCTTCCTTTTTCGATTTACTGCTGTTGAGGACTTGGTGCATACCCTGTCTTCGAGCCTGTGGGTTTATGGGAAGCATAGCCTCGCTTTGTGTAGGTGGAAGCCTGGGTTTGACCCTACTATAGACCTTAATATGTCAGCTCCTATTTGGGTGCGGCTGCCAGGCTTACCTCTTGAGTTTTGGGATGAAGCCATATTCAAGGCTGTTGGTGATTCATTGGGTCAGTTTGTTACTTCGGATGTTGTCACTAAATCAAAATCAAGGTTGGTATTTGCTCATTTCTGCGTCAATATTTGTGTAGATAAGGTTCTTCCTAACTCTATCAAGCTTTGCTCCAAGTTGGGAAACTGGGTACAACCTATTTGTTACGAAAACGCAGTGGTTTATTGTCAAAGGTGTGCCAAAGCTGGGCACCTTATCACTAATTGTAAATCTTCAGTCAATAGGGAGGTTATGGATGTGCCTGACCCCAAGATTTCGTCTGATCCCAAGATTCCAGTGGTGGATGCCTCGAGGCCTTCGGATGGTTCAGAGATTGTCCCCCAAGATTTGGTTCAGTCTCCTTTGCTTTCTCTGTGTTCACTTACTCTTGGTGTTCCTCACCCTGTCTTGAACCCTAGTGGCTCTTCGGTGTTGAGAACCTTCACTCGGGAGGGCTCATTGCCTTAGGATCCTAGTTCCTCAACTATAGCTTTGTCTATGGGGGCTTTTGAGGAGGGCTTTGGCCCTAGTTCTTTGGCTGTTGATCCGCTGCATTTTACTCTGGGGACCTGTGGGGATCCAGTTGAAGAGGGTGAAATTTGGGAGGAAGAATGTTTCGGTTTGGTTGAAGAATCTACTGAAAACTTGGAATGGCTAAAGTTGGAAAAAGTTGAAGAGGAAGGGATCTGGACCACGCCTAAGAAGAAGGGTAGGAAGAAGAAGGCAGATGTGGGAGGTGATTCCAAGCCTGGGAGGCCCTCGCAGAGATCCACCAAAACGCGTGAAACGATAAATGAGATTGCCCTAGGGAAGCAGAGGATATTAGAGGTGTCCTCAAAAAAAGGTCAGAGATGAGGATTATGTCTTGGAATATTCAGGGACTTAATAGTTCACACAAACAACGTGCCCTGAAGAACTATATAGTGGAGCATAAGATTGATGTTTGTCTCCTGCAAGAAACTAAGATGATGAAGATAAATTTTGAAAAGGTTGTTAGCTTTATTTGGCCTAATGCTTCGTTTTTTCACAGTGATGCTGAGGGAGCTTCGGGGGGGTCGGCTGTGCTTTGGAATCCTTCCGGTTTATAGGGTCAGGAATTATTTCATTGTAAAAATAGCATTGGGGTTTCGCTCTTGGTAAATGGAGAAGTTTGGTCTATAATTAATATTTATGCTCCCAACCAGAGGAACTCGAGGAATTTCCTTTGGAGAAACATGGTGTCTCAAATTAATATGAATAAAGGAGGTCGGTGGCTTGTTGCTGGAGATTTCAACTCTCCCTTGCTACCATCTGAGAAAAGTGGGAGCCTCTTGGATTACACTGACAGCATGACTGATCTGGCAAACTTTTTGTGTTCTTCGGGGTTAATTGATATTGATCTTCGGGGACAACATTTTACCTGGTCCAATAGAAGGGCTGGTGCTGATCTGATTCAGGTTAGGCTTGATCGTTTCCTCTGTTCTCCCCATTGGACCAATACCTTAGGATCCAACCTAGTCGCTCTTCCTAGGATGGTTTCTGACCATAACCCTCTCCTGCTAACCACTAATAATCATCCTTCTAGCGGTCCCTATCCCTTTCATTTTGAAATAATGTGGAACTCCCACCCCGATTTCAAGAAGAAAATTGTTGAATGGTGGAATATCCCTGTCCAAGGGTCTCCTATGTTCAGGCTATGTTATAAACTCAAACATATTAAATTGATGTTAAAGGTTGGAACAGGAATGTGCTTGGAGATGTTTTTCAAAGGAAAAAATAGTTTGAGGAGAGGTTAAGGATTCTACAGAAGAATATGGATGAGGGAGATGTCAGTCAACAGATTAATAATTAGGAAAATGATGTCAGAATGGAATGGGAAAAAGTTCTAAAAAATGAGGAGGTATTCTGGAAGAAAAAATTGAGGATCCAATAGTTGAAGGAAGGAGATAGGAACACATCTTTTTTTCATGTATCTGTTGTCAAACATCGAAAAAGGAACCAAATCTCTAAACTAAAAAGTAACTCTGGGGAGGTGATTTCTGATCAAGCTCTTATCAAGTCCTGTGCGGTTAATTATTTCAAGGAGGCTCTCTCGGCCCCTATAGGGGTGCCCAACTCAACACTGGTTAGTTTGGTTCTCCGAGACCTCCCTGCATCCATCTCTCTGGAGGATAACTTGGGCATTCTTAGGAGTGTTTCCATGGAAGAGGTTCGGTTGGCTACTTTTAGCATGGGGGCATTCAAAGCTCCTGGCCCTGATGGGTTCCCTCCTGCGTCTTTTCAAAATTTTTGGGATATGGTGGGTTCGGACCTTGTGCTTGCGGCTAGGGACTTCTTTCAATCTGGTAAGATTCTCAAACAAATGAATCACAACTTCATTACCCTTATACCTAAGATTAGTGAGCCACTTTCAATGACTGACTTCCGACCTATTAGTCTATGTTAGAATTAAACATGATCTGATACCATGTTAGAATTGGCTATGGATGCCAAGATCTATGGACCAAATAAAAAGCACAAAGAAGAGAGAAAATAATGTGACAAGAATAAACTGTATCTTATGTCAATGAATGCTTCAATATGTGTGTATAAATGTAGTAGAGACCCCTTGGTTATATAGCCAAGGTGAGAACATAGGAGTGCATAAGATTATGACAAGTGTCGTAATCTTATGACATGAGACAACAATGAAAAGCTATCACTCCACCTAAAGTGGAAAGGTGATAATGTGATAACCACCACAAATAGTGGATCTACCACAAAAGGTGGAAACCTAATCACATGATATGTCCATGAAAGGTGGAGGTGATAGAGTGATAACATGATAAGTCCACCAAAGGTGGAAATTCTCCAACAACTCCTATGTGGTCCCTAAGTAAACTTAACTAAGGTGTAATTATGACCTAGGACAAGGTACAAAATATTTAATTACACCAACACCCCCCCTTAAGTGCAACTTAGGGAGAATGTACACAAATGCAAACAATGCAAGATGGGTCCCGACAACTAGGCCATATTAGGTACCCATGTACAAATGCAATGCAATCTCTCACAAACGGAGAAAAGGAGAAAACCCAGTGGGATAAAACTCCTCCCCAAAAAAGAGATGAAATACAAGATAGAAATGCTCTCAATCATGAATAAGAAGTTAAAAACCCCATGTGAGGAAAAAGACCCCCCCCATAAGAGAGAAGTAGAAGAGAGACAAGGCAGCCCGCCCTCAATGTTGAGTCTCCTACAATGATGGTAGAAGCTCGACAGTGAATGCTGAAGATGATCCAATCTCACCGAACAACGTTCCTCCCCTTAGGAAGAAACAAAACCAAGGATGTATGCAGGATGTATGATGTCTCTGAAGCATGCTCAAGTGTCTCCATGTCGATGTCGAAAGTTGGCACACTCCAAACATGCGTTCTAGGCCACACTCCTGAAGAGTACAATCCAACATCTAGTAGAGAAGAATGTAGAACATGATCCAAAGAGAATGATATCCCCTCTAAAGAAAAAGAAGCCTACTCCAAATGTTGTCCAAAAGTATCCACACTCATGTCAAACTGCAAAGAATGATCATGTAGAGAATGAACAAGAGGGTCAGAGTGTTCCCTCACAACAATTGAAGAAGGAGCATCTTCATCAAAGAGAAGATGAATGTCATCAATGGTGTCCCCCAAATCTGCAAGATGAGACTCCACAAACAAGTCTGAAATACCTGTCAAGAAGCCATCCAAAGTAGCCATATCTGGAAGACAATGTATGTCCTGCTGCACTGAATCACAAGGAACCCAAACTATGGAATCACAAGCATCATCAACTACAATAGTAGATTGAGGAGATGAAATGCATGGCTCAAGTACTGGATCTGATGTGAGAACTCCCAAGTTCAAGTAGCCAAATGTCTCCTCATGGTTCACACTAGGAGTGTGATGAATAGTCGAATGAACAATGTCACCATCAAAAGCAAAATCTGCAAAGGTATACAACTGAGATGAATGATCAACCACCTCAGTAGCAATGATTTCTCTACTCTCCAAGTCTCGAATGATGACCGAATCAGGTGTGAAATCCACAGATCTCCCATTTCCATGTGTAATCTGATATATGGAAAGAAGATTGTTCATCAAATGAGGAACACACAAAACATCCTGGAAGGTGTTGTCCCCAAAACTAATAGATCCCTTCCCAAGTACACTCATGTATGTATTGTTTCCCATCAAGATAGGAGACATAGAACAAGGCTGAAATGAAGAGAAGATAGATTGTGAAGATGCCATATGATGTGATGCTCCTGAATCTAGAAGCCATCTACTCGATCCTAGACTTGAATATGCACAAAGAGCTTGACCTTTACTACTTGATGTAGATTCCAAATGAACTTTTCCCTTAGATTGTTTTGAAGAAGAAGAAGAAGAAGATTCAGACATTCTAGAAGGCAAATCAATTTGATTCTTTTTGAGAATATTTTTCAACTCATCAATATCCTTCTTATAACAATAATGTTCTTCATGTCCATCCTTCTTGCAATATGCACAAAAAGACCTCTTCTTCTTAGATGATTCTTCTTTTGAATGAGTGGATTCTGATTCTTTATGTGGCTTGTTCTTTTTCATCTTTTGCTTCTTATCAAGATTTCCTGATTCTTTCTGTATCTTTGACTCACTAGAAACCAATGCATGTGGCTTGGAAGACTTGATTAGATCCATGTTCATTAACTTAGCTTCCTCTTGGATTAGGAGATTTGCAAAGTCATCAAACTTAGGATCAACATATGATGCTCCCATAGAAAGTCGATGGGTATTAAAGCCAGAAACAAATACTGAATACTCAGGACCAAGCTTGGCTAACACATTTAAAATCAACTGTAAATCCTCTTTTTCAATACTGCATTCTTTCAACTGCATTCTTAATTGCTTGATTTTGGAGATGTAGTCTTGGATGTGGTCAAAACTTTTAGGATCAAGATTCATCAAATCATTATCAATCTGAGATCCCCTAATCTTATTTGTTTTACCATACAAGTTTTCAAAAGTCTCCCATACTTCTTTAGCTGTTTTACATGAATCAATATGAAATTGTAAATCAAATGAGACTAGTGAACATATGCATCCAAGTGTTTTCTCACGATTAATCTCCCATCTTGCCAATTCAGTAGCATTAGTAGGTTGAGAAATGGTTTCCTTTAGATAGCCTATTAGACCTTTTTCCAAGAGATAGTTCCATACTGATTTTCTCCATGTAGCATAATTATGTGGAGTTAGGAGTTCAATTTGAGATTTCCCCATTGCAAGAACACAAACCAAGCAAAAGAATGCAACCAATCACTACAAGATTACCCCCCCAAATCACTCAATCATGAAGCCCCCCCAAGCAATATCTGATTTGGCACTTTATACTTAGTGCGTTTACAATTGCCACTGCCAAAAACAGCAAGGTGGACTTCGATCTTGGTACATGCAGATGCCAAAATAGGCCATAAACTCACAGTATAAAAATTACAGTAGATGAGATCAATCTGATTACACCATGGGAAAGTACAAGAAAAATCATGCACTTTCAAAAAAAATGGCACCCAAAAATGTTACCGTAGGAGCAAGTTATGAGCTCCTGAAGTGCCCAAAATGAAGATGAAGCAGTAACACCTATGAGAATCTGCAATTTCTGGAAAAACCAGAAGCCATAACCAAAAACTGATTGCTTCATTGTGAAGAGCACAAAAAATTAGCCCAAATAAAAAAAAATTGCTCGAAAAAAGGAGCCAAAATGAGTAAATTATGAGCCTCTGAAGTTGAACTGCAAAAGTCAAAAGCTCAATGGTGAGAGGGTCGAAAATTTGAAAAGGATGCTGACGCACAGATGACGTGATGATGACATCAGCAAAGCTTGATGTTAAATTTGACAGCCTGTGGCCTGTCAAACTCGCCGCCGCCCTTCCCCTGGAAAAGAGATCGGAATATGCGTTTTTTTTTTGAGAATATTCACTGTGTGGACGGAATATTCTTATGCCGGAAATGTGAGTAGACTGCCGGCTATTTTTTGTCAGCTGTCGGAAGTTCAATGAGCTGCCAGTTGAGTGGTGGGGTCTCCTACCTCTGGTACAGTACCTGTGGGTACTGTCAGGTCTGCGGACCTGTACAGCCCGCAGGCTGTATAAAGTTTTTGATTTTGATTTTGATTTTTTCAAATCTTTTTTATTTTTAAATCAAAATTTTGCAATAAATTTTTTCAAAAAAACATTAATGTTTTTTTTAAAAAATTTCAAAATAATTTCGGCGAAAATAATTTTTTTCAGAAAATCGTACCATCCACCATTATGACGCATGGGGGCCGTACGACTCTTCGGGCAAAAAAATTTTGCCTCACCAAATGACTTGCTCCGATTTGGACGATTGGATAGTCGATCTTAGGGTTTTTGGCCCTTTTGGACACGATGGTAGGGTCGGATTTGACCCAAAATGCTCCAAAAATGTAGCTATCTTCTAGATCTGGCAGCCACAATGCAACTTCAAACCCTCTTAGATTTGGCCTCGTATGTTCGATTTGGACGAAACAAAAGGCAAAATCGACTTTCTCGAACCTTCCGGACGCAATGGTGAGATTAGATTTGCTCCAACAAGCTCCAATATAAACCTGCAATAAAGAGCCAAAAATGGAACCTCCCCAAATCTGGTACCTCTCTTTAGAAAATGACTTTCCAATGGCACCCAACCCGCTCTGATACCATGTTAGAAACAAACATGATCTGATACCATGTTAGAATTGGCTATGGATGCCAAGATCTATGGACCAAATAGAAAGCACAGAGAAGAGAGAAAATAATGTGACAAGAATAAATTGTATTCTATATCAATGAATGCTTCAATATGTGTGTATAAATGTAGTAGAGACCCCTTGATTATATAGCCAAGATGAGAACATAGGAGTGCATAAGATTATGACAAGTGTCATAATCTTATGACATGAGACAACAATGAAAAGCTATCGCTCCACCTAAAGTGGAAAGGTGATAATGTGATAACCACCACAAATAGTGGATCTACCACAAAAGGTGGAAACCTAATCACATGATATATCCATGAAAGGTGGAGGTGATAAAGTAATAAGTAGATAAGTCCACCAAAGGTGGAAATTATCCAACAACTCCTATGTGGTCCCTAAGTAAACTTAACTAAGGCGTAATTATGACCCAGGACAAGGTACAAAATATTTAATTACACCAACAGTCTATGTAACACCATCTATAAAATCATTTCTAAGATTCTTGTTAATCGTCTCAAACCTCTACTTGATAAAATTATTAGCCACACTCAAAAGGGGTTTGTCCTGGGTCGGCATATTTTTGATGCTGCTTTGACCACCCATGAACTATTCCACTCAATGGATAGAGGTAATAATGCGGGAATGACGCTTAAACTTGATATGTCCAAAGCTTATGACAAGGTTCTTTGGGAATTCATTCCAAAGGTCCTAGCTAAGTTTGGCTTTAATAGGCCCATCATTGAGCTCATTATGCAGTGTGTTAAAACTGTTAAGTTCTCGATCCTAGTTAACGGATCCCCCTGCAATTTTTTCTCTGTTGGTAGAGGGCTCAGGCATGGAGACCCTCTTTCCCCCTACCTCTTTATTATGGTTGCCGATGTGCTTAGTAGGAATTTTACTAGTCTACTATCAGAGGGCTCCATATCAGGTGTTAGAGCGGCTACCTCTCTTTGCCCGATTGTTGTGCAACAATTCGTGGATGATACTTTTCTTTTTGGGAAGGCCTCAGTTGTGGAAGCTAGGAAATAGAAAGCTTGTCTTAACAGATATGCCTCCTGCTCTGGATAGTGCATCAACTACAATAAGAGTAAGATTTACTTTTTTAATTGCTCTTCTACTTTGGAAAACAAGGTGACTGCAATTCTCGGATGTGTTAGTGATTCTCTCCCATCGGTGTATCTGGGGCTTCCTCTTACGGTTAAGAAGGTTCAAACGAAGTTTTGGAACTCTATTCTGGAGAGGATTAAAAGGAAATTGGCTAGGTGGAAGGGATCTTTACTTAGTCATGCTGGAAAATTACAACTCCTTACTGGAGCCATACAAGGTATACCCACTTACTTTTTGGCTATCTTTAGGATGCCCATGTATATAGTGGGAAAGTTAGAAAGAATTCAAAGGAATTTCCTTTGGGCCAATGCTGAGGAGAAAAAAAAATAGCCCTGGTTAAATGGGAAAAGGTTAGTCGGGCTAAAATTTATGGGGGGCTTGGAATGAGGAAGATTGCTCCCTCTAATAGGGCGTTGATAGCCAAGGTTGGGTGGGATCAATTAAGGAACTCCAAGGACTGGTGCAAAATCCTGAATGCTAAGTACCTTCAAAACAGGCCTTTGATTGATTGTGTTTCAGAACCCCACCCTCTTGGTTCCGTTATCTGGAGGAGTATTTGCAGCATTCAAAGCCTGTTAAAAAAAGGGATAAAATGGAAAATGGGGAATGAGATCAAAATTAAATTCTAGAAAGATGCTTGGCTCTTAGATTTCCCTTTGGCTTGTTCCAATTTTCGGGGGGTGATGATTGCTGCTCAGAGATTCTTTGGGATTTATATCAATGACTATGTGTCTGGCCCTTCTGGTGCTAGGATTTGGAGAGAGCTATCCCTATGCTGCCCTCACTCATCGGATCTTAGTTGTCTGGCTAAATCTATCTAGGTGTTACTCTCTAGTTTTTTATTTCCTTCCTATGACAGAGAGGATGAATTCTTTTGGGCTCTAGATAAACAGGGGGACCTCTTAGTTAGATTGGCTTACAGAATGCTGACTAATGATAGTTCTGTGGAGGAACACTGGAGGAGGTTTTAGAATAGGCGCATGATCCCTAAAATAAATTTTTTCTGGTGGACGGCCTGCCACAATAGGATTCTGACCCAGGACAATTTGAGAATCCGAAGATTATGCTTTCCCAATAGATGTTTTCTCTGCAAAGAGGGGGAAGAAACTGTTATTCACCTCTTGCTGCACTACTCGTATGCTGTTGAAGTGTGGAGGATGGCTATGGAGAAACTTGAGATTCAGTGGGTTATGAGCAAGGACCTCGTTTCGTTTATTTTGGGTTGGAATGGGCCTTTTTTGCATCCTCTGGTTAGTGAAATCTGGAGATAGACCCCCCCTATCATAGGTTGGTGTTTATGGAAGGAGAGGAATAACCGGGTCTTCAGGAATGTTTAGCGGAGCCCCAAGGAGGTGTTTGGGATTGGTGTTTGGCTCATAGAGGATAATATCTTCCTCTTTGATTGAAAACTTCCGGAGTATGGACCGAGGGACTTTGAAATAAAAATGGCTAAGGAATGGCACCAGGATTTAAATGCTAACGCCTTTGACAATGGGAAACTTCTAGCTAGGAGAAATACCAAATGGGAGCCTCCGGATTTAGGATGGTTTAAAATTAATTTTGATAAAGGAATCCAGGAAGGGAAAGTATAGGAGGGATTATAAAAGATTGTTTGGGAAACATGGTGGCAGGGTTTGCAGGTGGCATTGGGGTTCAGTTGGCTCTTGTTGTTGAGGCTCGTGCGCTGTTCATGGGACTCAAAATTTTTGTTTCTCTAGGGATTGTTAATCTCCATATTGAGGGAGATTCCAAGGTGGTGACAGATGCTGTGAAAAATGATAGATTTATTGGTCGGAACACCAAGGACATTTTGATGGATGTTAGCTTCCTTATGTCCAAATTAAGAGATAAAAAAGTGTCTCATATTTACAGAGAAGGCAATAGTGTGGCAGATGCGTTGGTGAATCTTGGCTCAGGGTGGGTTTCGGCTAGATGTTGGAGGAAAAAGGAAAGACTGCCACCAAACATTCAAGTTTTGATAGAGTGGGAAAGGGCTTCCGTGGTTAATAATGAATTGTAACTTTTGGATGATGAGGACTGACTGGGTGGCCCACTGGTTCATTTGGGTGTGTTGGTGGATAAATGCCAATATTGGTATGGAGGAGAGGTGGAGTGCTATGGGTAAAGATGAGTGGGTGTGGAGTAGGGGAACGAGCACCCATGTGTTAATTCTTTGGGATTGGAGATTGGGAATAGCTTATAAAATAATGATGAGATGGCAGGGAGGAAACTTAATTGATGTGATCAAGCTTAGATTTGGTGACAAGATGCGGGTTATTTCGAAGGCCGTGATTTCTTCTTAGGTGTATGAAGGTACTGTGGGTATCACATTTTGGGGAATGGGGTTACTTGATTTATCTCCTAATTACATTTGGAGAAGTGAGTGTGTTAATAATGATGGGACCATTCATGATGAGTACTGGTTGTGTTTCAGAGGCTTCGCGTGGCTAACTTAGTTGGTGGTTACTTCAGATTTTTATGGCGGGTTTATAAATTTAGTTTGTTGGTTTATTTGCATGGGATGTCATGCCTTTCCTACTTATCTACCAACTTCTGCCTCCTCCATTGTTATAAAAAAATCATTAAGTGTTATGTCTTTTCTCACTGCTACAAATTTCCACTCCGGGCGTGTGATGCAGGAGCATCTAGTGGTGTAAGGGCAATCCTACATCACCCAAAAATATATTTAATTTCATTTAGATTTTTGTAGATGTTTTTGCATTTCCGGATACCCTTTTTTTCAAAGAAGAATTCACAACTTTCAAAACTGCTTTTCTGCTTTTTCTGCTCAACTGTTATGTTTAGTAGGTATGAATTTGAAGGCGTGAGGAGACAAAAATTTAAGGGAAGCTTCGGAATATAATAATAAACACTCTGGTGAAAAAATCAGGCGAAGATCATTCCTGGTTCAAAAGATATTCAAGTTTCAGTTTCTATTTTTTTGCCCTACAAAATCTTCAGAGCTAATTTTGAGGGACTTAAAGGTTCCGGATGGGCCCGAAAATTGGCGAAAAACAAAAGTGGTTAGCCTTCTAGCCCCACTTTTTGACACTTCATTTTCGCAAGACCTTTCCGAAAAGGTATTATCATTGAAGATCTGATGGTTAGATCATGAGTTAGGGCTTCCGGAAGTTTGTGTATAATTAGAATGTTGTTTTTGGCTCCAAACGGAGAATGGGGCTATTTATGGGGTAGTTTCTGACTTTTGTGGGCAGTTTTTGGGAAAGAAGATCGCATGTTGCAAATAGGGGAATTTCTGTAATTTCTTTTCTGTAATTTGCATGTATTGCAGAACGCGAGGATTGGAGATCCTCTGCATGTAAGAATTTCATACTTTGAAAATAATAAGATTTGTTATTTTTTCTGTGTCTCGGGTTGCACTCTCATCAAGTGGTATTAGAGCGGGTTTTTTTGAGCGTGTGGATAGATTGGCGATCGTGAGGCAGTTCGCATTAGGATTGTGGTTGTGGGTTCAAGATATTCAAGATGCCTCCAAGACTGGCGTGTGGTAGGCGAGGTGGTGCCGGAGGTGCCAGAAATGCTGGTGGAAGAGATCTATTAGCGGCCGAGG
This sequence comes from Sequoiadendron giganteum, assembly GCA_007115665.2. Lineage (NCBI taxonomy): Eukaryota > Viridiplantae > Streptophyta > Pinopsida > Cupressales > Cupressaceae > Sequoiadendron > Sequoiadendron giganteum. The sequence continues at coordinate 289,191,282 of CM021109.1, read as the reverse complement.
GTTTCAGAGCCCTCCAAAGACAAATTAATGCATTACAAAGAGAGTTAAGAAGAGGGGTAAGCCCGAGAAGGGGGGAAGAAAGTGAGGATGAAGAAGAGGTAGAAGATTCAAATGTAGAAGAGGAAGAAGAAGCTATTGATCAAGATCAAATGCGGCTGATAAGGGCCATTTCCAAGATCAGAAAAAGACCTAGAGTAGAAGTTCCCAATTTTTTCGGTAGTCTGAATCTGGAAGAGTTGATTGATTGGATCAACGAATTGGAAGAGTATTTCGAGTATGAAGAAGTAGAGGACCCAGATCGGGTTAAGTTTGCAAAAATGAAGCTGAAGGGCCACGCTAGTATCTGGTGGAAAGAGGTCCAACTAGAAAGAAATAAGAGAGAAAAGGGAAAGATCACCAGATGGGATCGCATGGTGGAGAAACTGAAGAAGCAGTTCATGCCAATGGACTATGAGTTAGATCTATTGAAGAAATTGCAAGGGTTGAAGCAAGGAAGTAGATCTGTGAAAGAATACACAGAAGATTTTCACAAGATGATCATCAGAATGGGACATGCAGAGGCCAACAAGGAGAAGGTAGCCCGTTATCTTAATGGGTTACGGCTGAGCATTCAAGAGGAGTTAAGCCTGGTCAGAATGGCCACCATTGAGGATGCTTACCAATTTTCACTGAGAGTTGAAGAGAAGTTGAACAAAAGATTTGACAGTAAGCAAAAAGGACGAGGAGCTCAAAGCGGAAGGGGTAGTGGAAGATCTTTTGGAAGCCGAAATGAGGATGAGAAGAAAATGAAGATGTGGGTACCAGTCGAAGCCAGAGGAATGATAACTTCTACCGCCCACGTGATCAAAATGGTGGTGATCAAAGAGGTAGAGGACAGGAAGATTTGGGCAAGGACCTGGAAGAGGTGGTTTCAGAGGAACTTGTTTCCGATGTGGTGAAGAAGGACATCGAGCCTATGAATGTCCACAATACCAAGGAAGGACAGACAAAAGGCCAGAAGGTCATGCAAGAGTTGCGCATGTAGATGAGGAGGCTCAATCTGAGCATTCAGATGATGCTGAAAGGGGAGAAGCCCTAGTGGTTAGAAGAGCCCTGGTGACTGAAGAGAAGGAGCCAGAACAGAGGAAGAATCTATTTTGCACAAGGTGCAAGTGTGAAGACAAATGTTGTGATGTCATTATTGATGGTGGGAGCACTGATAATCTAGTGTAAGAAGAAATGGTTACAAAGTTGAAGCTGAAGAGGGAAAGGCATCCACATCCATATCGGATTGCCTGGTTGCAGAAAGACCACAAAGTTCTAGTCAATGAGCAGTGCCTGGTGAAGTTCAAGATTGGAAGCTATCGTGATGAGGTACTCTATGATATCATCCCCATGGATGCATGTCACATGTTGCTGGGGAGGCCGTGGCAGTTTGACAGGCGAGCTGTACATGATGGCCATGCAAACACTTATTCCCTGATGAAGGATGGAGTCCGCCATAAGTTGAAACCCCTGAAGAAGGCTGAAGAAAAGGTATGCAGTAGTGCTAGAATTTGTTATGTTGATGGAAGAAAATTTTTAGAAAGCATGAAACATGAGCGTGTGTGTTATGCATTGATTCCTAAAATGGATAAGGAGGGTAGTGAGAAGGTTCCAGTAGAAGTTTCTAGGTTATTGAATGAGTTTCAGGATATTGTTTCTGATAATGTACCTGAGGGTTTACCACCAATGAGGAAGATCAGTCATTAGATTGACTTGATCCTAGGAGCTAGTTTGCCGAATAAGGCAGCTCATAGAATGACTCCTTCAGAAAATAAGGAGTTAAACAGACAAGTTGAGGAGTTGTTGAGAAAGGGTTTGATTCGAGAGAGTTTGAGTCCATGTGCAGTACCTGCAGTACTAGCACCAAAGAAGGATGGGGAGTGGAGGATGTGTACAGACTCTTGAGCCATAAATAAGATAACAATCAAGTATAGATTTCCTCTACCAAGGATGGATGACCTGATGGACTGTTTGAGTGGAGCTCAGTACTTCACAAAGATTGATCTGAAGAGTGGATATCACCAGATTCGGATTCGAGAGGGAGATGAATGGAAGACTGCCTTCAAGACCAAAGAGGGCCTGTACGAGTGGTTAGTCATGCCTTTTGGGCTAACCAATGCACTAGCACATTCATGCGGCTCATGAACAGGTATTGAAAGAGTTCCTAGGAAGCTTTGTTATTGTGTATTTAGATGATATTTTGATATTCAGTAAGTCACTGGATGAGCATATAATGCATATTGGTAGAGTCTTTGAGAAGTTAAGAGAAGAGAAATTGCTGATTAATCTGAAGAAGTGTAGTTTTGTGAAGAAGGAGTTAGTGTACTTGGGGTTTGTTGTCTCGACAGAAGGTCTCAAGATGGACCCAGAGAAGGTGAAGGCTATTCTAGAATGGCCTACCCCAAGAACTGCTACTGAGGTGAGATCTTTCCATGGTTTGGCCAGTTTTTACAGAAAGTTTATTAGAAACTTCAGTAGTATTTGTGCACCCCTAACTGAAACAATGAGAGGGGATAGAAAAGAGTTCAAGTGGAGCACTGGAGCAGCAAGGAGTTTTGATCTATTGAAGCAGAAGGTGACAGAACAACCTGTTTTGGCTCTCCCGGATTTCAATAAGGTGTTTCAAGTGGATTGTGATGCCAGTGGTTGTGCCATTGGAGCAGTGTTAAGCCAGGAAGGTAAGCCCATTGCCTATTTTAGTGAAAAGTTAAATGATGCAAAGAGAAAGTACTCTGTATATGACAGGAATTTTATGCAATAGTTCAAGCATTAAAGAAATGGAGGCATTATTTGTTGCCGAAGGAATTTGTTATGTATACTGATCATCAAGCATTGCAGTACCTGAGTAGTCAGGGAAAATTAAATCAGAGGCATATGAAATGGGTAGAATTTTTGTAGAGTTATACATTTGTTTTAAAACATAGGAGTGGGAAGTCAAATAGGGTTGCAGATGCCTTAAGTAGGAGGCATACATTGTTGATAGAAATGCAGATTGAGGTGGTTGGGTTTAGTGAACTCAAGACATTGTATCCGAATGATCCTGATTTTGCAAAGGCTTGGAAAGCTTGCAAGGAACCTGTTACAGTTGACAGGACAAAGTGGCTGGATTTCATAATTCAAGAAGGCATGTTGTTTAAGGGAAGTCAACTGTGTATTTCGAGGAGTTCCATGAGGGAGAACTTGATAAAAGAGAAACACAGTGGAGGAATGGCAGAACATTTTGGTCGAGATAAGACCATTTCCATTATCAGTGAGCATTATTATTGGCCTCAATTGTCACAAGATGTGAAGAAGTTTGTGCAGAGTTGCAAGGTATGTCAAATGGCTAAAGGAGTGAGTCAGAATACAGGGTTGTATCAGCCCTTACCTGTACCAGAGAGGCCATGGGAGGATATAAGTATGGACTTTGTTCTTGGTTTGCCAAAGACATAGAGAGGGAATGATTCATTATTTGTGGTAGTTGATAGGTTTTCGAAGATGGCACATTTCATCCCATGCCAGAAGACCCATGATGCAGTCCACATTGCTGAATTGTTCTTTAGAGAGGTGGTGAGGCTACATGGTTTCCCAAAGAGTATAGTCTCAGATCGTGACACAAAATTTGTTGGATACTTTTGGAGGACCTTGTGGAAGAAGTTGAAAACAGAGTTGAAGTTTAGTTTTGCACACCATCCCCAGACTGATGGGCAGACTGAAGTTGTGAATAGGAGTTTGGGTAACCTACTGAGATGCTTGGTAGGAGATAAACCAAAGGGATGGGATTTGATCTTACCCCAGACAAAATTCACTTACAACAATTATGTCAATAGAAGCACTAGTAGATCACCATTCCAGATTGTGTATGGAAGTAGTCCTAGGATTGCTCCAGAATTGAGAAAGATGGACCAAGAGAAGAAGACAAGTGCTGAAGCTGAAGAATTTGCAGAACACATCAAGAATATGCATGAGAAGGTAAAAAAACACATTAACGAGATGAATATGCAGTATAAGGCTAAGGCAGATCAAAAGAGGAGGTATAAGGAGTTTCAAATTGGTGATGAAGTGATGGTCCACTTGAGGAAAGAAAGGTTTCTAGTAGGAACCTATAACAAACTGAAGATGAAGAAGTTCGGTCCTTGTAAAATTTTGAAGAGGCATGATTCATGGAACGCATATGAGGTAGAGTTGCCAGATGGATTCAACATTTCCCCTATGTTCAACATTGCAGATTTGACAGAATATCATGAGAGTGGCACAGAGGAAGTACCAGCAATGGAACAGTGTGGTATTCCAGCACCGATTTCAGAAAAGGAGGAGATCAAAGAAATCTTGGATAGCTGTGTGGAAAGGAGTACCAGAAACAGACAGTATGAAGAATATTTGGTGAAGTGGAGAGGAAAGCCTGTGGAAGATTCATCCTGGTTGTCTAACGCAGAGGTTGACCATTTGGGTTTTCCTCAACCACCTGAGAAGTGACGGGGTCACTTTTCAAATTACCCTGAGTGTCTGATGCAGGAGCATCCAGTGGTGTAAGGGCAATCTTACATCACCCAAAAATATATTTACTTTCATTTAGATTTTTTAGATGTTTTTGCATTTCCGGATACCCTTTTTGTCAAAGAAGAATTCACAACTTTCATAACTATTTTTCTGCTTTTTTTGCTCAACTGCTATTTTTAGCAGGTATGAATTTGAAGGCGTGAGGAGACAAAAATTTAAGGGAAGCTTCAAGATATAATAATAAACACTCTAGTGAAAGAATCAGGCAAAGATCATTCCCAGTTCAAAAGTTATTCAAGTTTCAGTTTCTACTTTTTGCCCTACAAAATCTTCGGAGCTAATTTTGAGGGACTTAAAGGCTCCGGATGGGCCCGAAAATTGGTGGAAAACGAAAGTGGTTAGCCTTTAAGCCCCACTTTTTGACACTTCATTTTCATAAGACCTTTCTGAAAAGGTATTATCATTGAAGATCCGATAGTTAGATCCTGAGTTAGGGCTTCCAGAAGTTTGTGCATAATTAGAATGTTGTTTTTGGCTCCAAACGGAGAATGGGGCTATTTATGGGGTAGTTTTTGACTTTTGTGGGTAGTTTTTGGGAAAGAAGATCGCATGTTGCGAATAGGAGAATTTCTGTAATTTCTTTTTTGTAATTTGCATGTATTGCAGAAATCAAGGATTGGAGATCCTCTGCATGTAAGAATTTCATACTTTGAAAATAATAAGATTTGTTAGTTTTTCTGTGTCTCGGGTTGCACTCTCATCAACGTGTTATTGGTTTGAAAGGATTATTGGCCGTAAGCTCTGCATTAAACATCCTTTTATGATATTTGTTTGCAATGTTTGTCTCTGGTGTTTGTTGCTTTGCTGTGGTTTTCCTGAGTAGGCCGACAGAATGGGTGGAGATCGTGTGCGAACGAAGCCGGATAGTTGTGATGAATTCCGAAACAACCCTCTGGTCTGGCACATTTGTGTGGAGGGAGGAATTGCCCCGCTTATGGAATGACTGGTCGGCCATGATCCTATTCTTTCGAGTCAATTTTCTAGTTCTTGGAAGGACAAAAGGGTTTCTGCTGGGGGGATTTCATTTGAAGTTAGTGAGGGTTTCATTGCACAGGCCATGGGCTTGAGGTGCAAAGGGAAAAAATACCCTAAACACACCAAAAAGCCAGACCACAAAAGCCTTAGGGCGTTCTTCAGAGGTGAGGAGACTCCGGTCAGGAACCAGGCGGGGTTTGAAAGAGCTAAGCTCCCTAAGCCGTGGGACATGGTCTGCATGGCTCTGATGGAATATGTGATGCTGGAAGGTAGGTATAAAACTTGCTTCTTCTATCATTTCCCTTTGCTTAACCATCTCAGACATAAAATGCTGCTTAGCTTTCTATTTTTCCTTATTATGGACCTGGAAAGCTCGGTGGAAAAATGTAATGCGGCGGCTTGTCGTAATCCTTGTGATATCCCACCTCTCCCGCTCCATTAGGGGCTTATCCTCTACCTGTACCACTTCCATCTTCCTCTATGCCCGCCTAAAGCCATCACTATCCATGTTGAGAACATTGAACCCATCTCTTCGATTCATATCTCCCCAGTTGAGTCCAAGAGCCCTCCTTAGACTAACAATGTGGGGAGAGTCAAAACCAATTTAGCCACCAAAAAGCTTAAGGGTGGGTTAGGTTTGGCTCATGCCAGTGCAGTGGAAGGGCTCTGTGAGCTAAAGGCCACCTAGGTTGGCACGACTGATAATGTCACTAAGCTGAAGAAAGGTAAGGAGAAATGCATGCAGGCTACGACCGTTAAGGATGGCAAGGGCAAGAATGCTGTTGGGAAAGATTTCAGAGGGGATACGGTTGTGGGGATCATGGAGCTGACTGGTGGGGAAAATGTTAGGATGAGATCAAGGAGGCTGGCCAAGAATAACAAAAAGAGATTAATTATTAAGGACTCAAAGGTGGAGTAGTTTGACAGCAAGGGCTATAAAGAGGAAGAGTCTGATGATAAGACTTATGACATGAGAGAGAGCCCCCTACCTACTCCGATGGACAACAAGATTCCTGGCCATGGTTCTGATTCACACACTCCACTGGTGAATGAGCCTGGTGGGATTCAGGAGACTAGAGATATTGGGGAAGATGTTGATATGCTAGCAAAGAGATTGAACACCCTGGACAAAAGATTTAGGGGCTTGACCCGCTTCACAATGAAACTGAGCCACTTTGTTACTAGTGCGCTGTCAAATGTCATAAAAGAGGAATTGGAGGGGAATAATAGCCAGAAAAATAAGGAGTTGGTGGGCGATGAGGTGGTTGACCTCCTAATCAAGAACTGGGATGAGGCCAGTTAGCTGCCCCTGTTGTTGGACTGTCGGCTATTTTTCGGCTGTTGGTGTGCTGTCGCTTGGCTGTCTCTAGTTTTTTTTCTGTTAATGATTTCTATTTATGTTTAAGTCCTTTTTTATCCCTTGTGGCTCGTTGTGAGGGGTACATTGCCCCGTAAATGCTGTTTAATTTTTCATAAATAGCAAAATAGTCATAATAAATATATTTACATATTTATATTATATCATATGTATATTTATGTAAATATGTGTGTGTATATATATATATATAATGAGAATAAAATTAAAGAAAGAAGGTAATTGATTAGTAAAGGGATTAGGGTGTGTACTTGGGTGGTTTCCTTACTTTTAGCCTCTTTTTTATGGTAACTAACTTCCCTAGTTTCTTTTATTAGATTTTATATTCCCTTAAAATTCTCATTATTTCCTTTAGATTGTAGATTTTTACTTAATAAATTAAAAAAAAAACTTTTTCATGGTAAATTTTATTACGTGGGGATAACCATTAATTCTTTCCCTTTTAAAAGATAAGAAGTTAATTAGATTTATTTCTATTTTAAAATATTTTTGTTTAATTTAATTTAATTTATAGATATATGTTTATTTGTTAATTACCATTGATCCATTGTTTAGAAAAGTGACATTTAAAGTTGATAAATATACTTGAGGTGAGTTTATTATTCTTTTAATGATAAATTCCTTTTGGGCTGCGTATTTAATTGAATTTGTTGGTTGCAAACAACCATCGAGTTATAGGGAAACACCTGAATGTTTTAAGGTTAAAATATAATAGATATACATTTAGTTTCACATATGTGTAGACTTACTCATTTAAGTAGTGAGATTAAACGTATGTAATTATATAGTCCGCTTCTGTTAACAACTGAGTAGTTATGTTAAATTATATTGTATTATAAATATATATGTATGTATGTATATAGGTGTGTGTTTCAATATATTCTTAAATGAAAACAACAGTGTGTGGTAAAGTAAAACTATTTAAATATATATATATATATATATATATATATATATATATATATATATGCCAATATTTAAAATGCCATATTTATGCATGTATTATGATTATTATTAAAGAGAAAAAAATTAATATTAAAATGCTCAATGAGAGATGTGTAAATCCTTTTTAGTAACTTAATATATACAAGAAATAAAAGATAATTGTTATTATTATAATTTAAAATTACTTTTTAAAGTAAATAAAATATTTGATTATAAAGAAGATATATATATATGGATAAATGAATTCAAATAATTGACAATATTTTATGTTTTATTTTCTCTTATTGAATCAAGAGACTTGTGTAGTTAACTGTTAGAAAAGGATATTTTGGTCTCTTTAAATAAATGATTTACTTGATAAATTAAAAATAACTATAAAAGTATAAATGAAGGGTTTATTTAAGAATTTAGTTGGATTATCCTTTTAACAGTGGTCTTTTTTATAATCATGTATCAGATGATCTATTGATTTCATGAATATGTTAGTTACGTAGCTTCCTTTTAATATCTTATGAGTCATGAATGTACTGACGATCACATTTCATTGGTCGTTTGTGCCTTGTTATTTATTTGTAATGCTTGAATAAGTGCTCTCATTGTATAAGTAGTTGATTAGCGAAAGTGTGAAGGTTTTGGTTGAGTGTTCGTGCTGAATTATTGGATTGGTTTTCAAGTTGAGATGTGCTCGGTTGATTGTTATCGTTGTCATGATTATTACTTTTATTCTCCACTTGTCTTTTTGCAGATTTTATAGTCATTTTATGGTCCTATGATGTAAGTCTTCTTTTTGTGTTAATTATGATTGAGGAGATTTCATTGCATTGTCTTCTTGTGGTCATATTTAGAGATGGTTGGGAACCTAATATGTTTGAATTACCTTCAGTAGGAGTTTGTGGAATTTTGGCATTTTAGGCTTCTAGAGGCAATAGTGAACTTGAATTTTATTGGTTTTCTATGGATGGACCGTTGTGATTCATTGATCCTATTTCGGATTTTGAGCTTTTGGGCATTACCTTGTACCATGGTGTTGACTTTTGATGTGGTGGGTGGTACTTCCTTTGTTCTTGTTTTTCAGTGATATGGAATGGGTTTGCGAGATGGTTCTTACCTCGCATGTTGTGAGTTATGAACACTTTGATTTTTATGTGTGTTGAGGTACACCCCTTGTTTGTATTTAGTTTTGGTGTCATAGAGAGAGTGGCTCTTCATGGGGGTTTGACACACAAAGGGGTTGTTAGGGTAACCCATGGAAAAGTTTCCTAAACAATTGATAATGTAATTAATGAACTAGTGGGTTTGGGTAGTTAAACACTAAACAAGATTAATTATGAGCCTCACCCATGCCATTAGTTCTTTCACAGACTAAGGATGGGATGAGAAGACCTGGTTGGTAAGATCACTGCCTTGTCCTCACGAAAGGTAAGTGGTCCCACATGAGTCACCCTATGGAGCAGCGCCTTGAGATAGGAAGCCAGGATAACCATAGATGGAGGTGGTACCTTGTGATAGGTTGCCTAGATAATCCATGTAAGGCCATGAGATGACACTCTCCTACAATACCCATTTATTTTTCCCTTGTTTGGTTGCCTCTGGGAGTGTTGTTTGAATTTTTGATGTTGTTGAGGCAATTGGTTCTTGGTGTTGTTGTTGAAGCCTCCAAGTTCTATCTTTTAGTGTTGCACACATGCCTCATGGCAACTTGATTGATGTTAACAAAAGGTGCCCTTGATATTTATTGTTGGTTGATATTGGGTTTTCATTTGAAGGCTTTGGGATCCTATTGTTGTTGGTACCTCTTATGGTTATTTAGTGTTGATCTATAATATTGGCAATTGGATTTGTTAGACCTTTCATTATTTTTTTGTGGCTATGTGATGGAAATGTTATGGGTTGTTATCTTATGTTGTTGTTATCCTTGTTGTGGAGTCTGGCTTGCTATTGGTTCATTTGACTGTTTTGGTAGAGGAATGGGGATCTTTCTTGTCAAATCCTCTTATGGGGGGGTTGTCTTTCAGGTCTATGTGGTTGGGTGGAACGTACTATGCACCCCATTGGGTCCCCAGACTGAGTTCGTGTCGATGTTGTTGATCCAGGACTCTACCTCAATTCTATTGTACCAAGTTCAATTATGTAACATTCTTGTATTTGATGTATATTTTCCTCTGCACAATAGGATGCATATGTATTCCTCAAGTATTTTAATGTACTCCTGAAGTGATACAATGTAGTCTTGAAATGGTTGTAGTGTATTATTTTACCTTTGTAAGCCTTATGTGGTATCCATTATTTGATGTGTTGTATTTGTGGAAATATACTCCACAATTTTCTTATTGAACTATTAATAAAATATTATATGTATCTATTTTGATCATGGATTGTTGTATGTTATCTTTATGTAATTTCGATTCATTTCGTTATCATTATGGTATTAGTTTAGGATTTCGTGATACCGTCTCATGTACCCCAGAGGCCGTAATGTAACGCCCCGCCACACAACCCTAGAGGAAGTTGCAATTAACTACTTAAACGAAATAATTTTTTTTTGTTTAAGTATAATTAACATGCAAGTTCACTACCCATTGCCAACAACCTCTAAGGTTACGAGACAGAGGTTATATAGAACCTCAACAAAAAACATAAAATCTAAACTATGTCATTCATTTACTTAACAATTAAACACATACATTTTGAGCAAGATAAATTACATTAAAGCATAAGAGATAAATTTCACTTTCATTTATCAAAATTAAACAATAAAATTACATCTCTCATTTCCCAAATGAGGCAAGTCCAATAAATAAGATTACAATTACAACATTCCACCTCGATAAAAAATGAGGGGTAATAAATCACAAGAACAACTGAAATAAAATAAAGAAAGAACTGAAACTGAATCCCATGAGCTCTCCAACTGGAAATCTCGTCCATACGAACATGAAGAAAGCCCAACGGAGTAAGGTGCACGCCACCCAACCAAGTGGAACCCAAAGGTCCACCCCCTGCTAGGAGATAGTAACAAGGAATCTTAGCCAAGGCCATCTACCTCTAGACACATCCTAACACGAACTGAACCAAACTAACACAACCAAACACATGTACCACACAAGTACAAAGCAAGTACAACTCAACATGGTTACATTGCTTACAGATATAAAGTAGATCGAGTATGTTACGAGTACCATACACACATAATCAAATACTAACTATGGTCACATCAGGTATGTTAAGGAAACCATACCCATAAAATCAAGTACCAACTGTTGTCCTAGACAGAGTGTCATCACACAGCTTGTCATGAGCTACCCATGTGAATCTTCATAGGCTCTAGCTAACCAGGTGGCCTCAACCGATCCCCGACCCTCACACTTACTAATGTGGGATCAAAACCCTTTCGTACATACATGATAGATGACCTTGCCATTCCAAGCCTTCCCACTCATCCCAAGTCTAAACGAGCCCTTGTGTCTATGAGTGAGGCAAAACTATCTTGATTAATGAGAAGTTAGTCCTAATCTTCTAAGTATTGATTTAGTTTCACTTGATTAAACTACTTCCGAAGGTTACCCAATCTTACCTCTTACGAGCTCTGGCCCCTACAGAAGCCACTCTTCTACTTGACAACACACATACCATCCAATCACCAAGGGTACCAAAGTGCAACCACACAAGATATCACAACCACTCCTTTCTCAAGAGCAACATAAGTCAACACCCTCTCCAAACATTGGAGGTAACAAACATAACAACGTCACTCCTTACAAGGAGGCACAAATCACATAAAACACTCCTAATCTAAGGAGGCACAAAACATCCCTGTTCATGGAAACCGGGTAATTAATTGATACAAAACATGCACTACCCAAGGGATTCAAAACAGGTTGACATAACAAATCGACAACCCATGAAATAGAAAACCCAACTGGAAGACTTGTCCCATGCTATGACCCAAATTTCCCAAATGATAACAAGAACGGTTCAAAATCAAAACTAGAATTAAATCTACTTTGGATTCACTAAATCCATTTCCTCACTAAAATTCAGTACTCTATTACATTAGATAAACTAAAATAAATATGTCCTTTCAAATAAGGGAGGAATTAATACTAATTATTTGATTTCCCACTTGCATTTAAAAAAAATGATAAATTAACTAGTTTTTCAATTGAATCAAGATTCAATGATGTAAAATAATCATTGCCTCCTCAAGTAAATGTAATCATTTAAAAATAGTCCACTTGTTGAAACCATAATATTTAATATCCAAACTAACTCCTCCATATGAATATGTTTTTTTTTTTTTTTTTGAAATGAAACAATACTTTAATTAAAGTCATCACGTTTAAAATTGTTCAATCTGATTTAAATGCTACAAAGAAAAAACATAATTCAAATACATGTATATATAAAATATATATATCCATACCCATTTAATTACATGAGGCGAATTATGCAATATTAAATATTAATATTTTAAAATTATAAGATATAATAATAAAATAATAATATAACATATTTTATTATTATAAAATATAATAATAAAATTAATTATTAATATGCAACATATTTTATTATTATAAAATATAGTAATAGTAAAATATTTTTATTTTTTTATTTTTTTACTTTTTAAAAAGAAATCACTAGAGTTTCTCGGGCCACGTGCCAAGGTTAGGGCGTCGGTTGCATCCATAGTCGTCCCCCATAGTTGGGCGTGGCAGTGTAAACACCGCTGACCCAACTGTGGGTGTTGGCTGTGTATGCAGCCGACCCACAGTGGCCAGGGGGTCCGCGCTAGGCGTAGCTCTCTCCCCACATGCCTCCCATGGGGCGCGGTGGTGAGGTGAGCCCCCAGCGCCTCCCCACAAAACATATATTATTATTTTATATATATATATATATATATATATAATGGCGAAACCAAACCCTACGGATTTCAATCCGCTTCTAGGTTTTTCAATAAATTTTATTTGTAAAAATTTTGCCAACATAACCCCCCTATTTGGCATAGTTTAAAAAAATGAATATATATATATATATATATATATATATATATATATATATATATATATATATATATATTAGTTTTCAATAATAAAATCCACAAAAAAAACTTGAGAAAACCAAGTAAAAGCATGCATTTATAGTCAAGAATAACATTTTCTTTAAAGCATTATATTTCTAAAAAGAGATTTTTTTTTTTCAAATTTGAAGACAAGAAACAACAAGGTTTATTTAAGCAAATCTAACAGAGGAATTTAAATGTCTTTTGTAGCATGATTTTCAACAACAACATTTGAAACTTAAGATCTCAAAACAACAACTAAAAACAACAAGAATTTGATTTCCTTGAGTTTGTGAAGAGATCCAGATGGTGCTCAACTTCCAACTTCAACTCCTCCAATCTTCACAGCTTCAATCCAAAACCCACAAAAATGCACAAATCATCCTCTCCTCTATTTTCCAATTTTTAAAACCTGATGAAAAAAACTTGTGAAGAAAAAACCAAATAAGGAAATTTTCCCCCAAAATATCCATGCACCAACCCTCATAAATTTTCAAAAACAGAATAACAAATATCTCATTTTTCCAATTTTTGAATTCAAATTTTTTAAATTGAATTCTAAACATTTTCTTTTATTTTCAATTCCAAACCAAATATCCATAAATTTCCAAAATGAATAATTTAATTCATTTCAACACAATTAATTTAATTAATTAATAAAATAAATCTACTACAAGATTAAATTATTTATTAATTAAATTAAATTAATTGCTAAATTAAATCACATTTCTATCATATAACCAGATAAATTTACTCACTAACTTAACTACCAAAGGGGTATTACATGTAATGGTAGTTGTAATCATATAATTGCCTTATATGTAATATATGTTCATGTTCATCTTATGTATTATTCTACTTTCAAAAAAAAAATTGCGGTAATTTGTTGTTCCTGTTGTCCTTTGGGGTTTGCACAGAGGGCATCACACCCATGAGGTGGACATCACAATCAACTTAAAAATAATAACGAGTCCAACTTAGGAAAAATTAAATGGGGCGATATAACACCAAGCAATCGATAAACCTATGCAAGGGGACCGGTAAAGATATGTTGCTAATGACTTAAGTCATGACTTAAGTGATTGGTGACCGAATGAGAAATTCAATGAGGAATAGAGAGCTAACAAGGTTTGATTCATCAGATTAAGAAACAAATATCACCAGAACACGTCTTGTTGTCTCTCTGATAGCCCGAGCAAAGCATATCAAAGACACCAAAGTATATCGAGGAAAGATGACATGTCTCACCGATGGACTGATATAGCAGCATGATGAAGATAGTTATTAATAAAGTACACAATGGTATTGGTGAAACAAAAACCTATTGGGCTGACAAAAATCATGGTTTCCTCAATATAGCGATGAATTAATAGAAGAAAAGGGCATGGGGAGGAATGATTGCTATCGACATAATATAAAAAAAGTTGCCCCGATGAATCAATAACACAAAGAATGTATAAGTGATTAATTACTTGCCTAAGGTATGATATTGAAGAGACTAAGGGATGTCAGGGACACATGATATGATATCTCGTTGATGCCCCAAAGGAAAAACAATGACATATGTTTTCTTTGATGGTAAATAAGGATAACAACCAGATTAAAATTACGATTCCACCGATACAATGATAATGATTTCTTTTGAGTGATTTGACAGCCTGAGATATCGAGGAGATATTCAAATTAAATATTCTCCCTGATGATAATATTGAGAGCAAGCGGGACATTAATGAACCAAAGCCAAGCAAATATACCTCAAATTGATCACATTTTTGTCATAAATTTGAAGAAGCTCATAGAAAGTGGGAGCGGAGAAAAGGAAGGTCAACGCAAGCAAGTTCACTCAAGTAAGTATATCAATCCCAGTTAGAAGGTTTTTCAAAAATAAAAAGAACTATAAGAAGCTAGGGTTCTCACAACAATGGAGGAAAGCTCTGGGACACCAAAGACTAAAAAGCAAAAAATAGAGGCCAGACGCTTGAATCAAGATTTGATAGACCAGTGTCCTGGGTCAGGGCTAAGGCCTAAGAGGAGAGCATAGTTAAATCCTTCCATGTAAAAACTATGGGATAAACACAAATACCTAGGGGATGTCTGGACACCACGAAGAGGGTATGAATTGTTCATGTATCACTGTAAAAAATAGTATAGGTTTCAACTTGTGTGTAATCCTTGGAGAATGAACATAGGAAAAATAGTTGTGCCTAATGTATTTATCAACTTGGAATTGAGCAAAGAAATATCTAACAAATATAACCCCAAGAGGCAATCAATTTAGCTACACGGTGGGTTTGAGTTCATTATCATCTCCAAAGAATTTATTTCTAGTGTTTTCCAATTAGATTGCAGTATGCACCTCTCATTCACAATGAAGGACCTAATATCGGAATACCACCACACGGATACTAGTTAATAAAGATGGAAGTTTCCCCTACATAGGCCCAAATAAGATGGAATCAACTTAGAAAATTTTCTCACAATGACCATCCTCCCTTTCATGAGGAATTGTTCGAGAAATACTTTCAGTACACATACTATACTGCAGAACAAGTATTGGGAGTGGAGATCCCTCCTCTTATGTCATTAGCCCTGATGGTGTTAGTAGTAGATGTGATAAGTAGAGATGCAAGGTCATTTGATTATGTTGGCTACCTAGCCAATGTTTTAAATCAAGGATTGGAGAAAATTAAAAACAATGGTGAATATATTAATTTCAAGCATTATTATTTGTTCATGCATTTGCTTTTGTGTGAAGGGAAAGCTAGAGGGTTTTGGGGAGAGGAGCTAAGGATAAGAGACATGGATGAGGATGATAAATTTAAAATAATTTAGATGTGGACATCAATATGGGACAATAGATGTGAACGATCCCATTATCTGTATTTTGAAGAATATTTTGTTAAACCCTTGTTGAAATTGTTAGGATATCCATGTGATTATAACTTGTCTCCTAAGGAACAAAGGTTCCTTAGACCTAAGGAAAAGGATCCCAGAAGGAAAGTGAACCACAATTGGGGAGATTGGTATACTTATTCTGACTGCACTATAATTAGAGCATACGGGTTTGAAGGAGCTACATACTTGTTACCAAAGACTGTTCCAAATAGAGTAGCTTATTTGGAAATTGTAAGGAAATTAGGTAAATCAAATGCTAAGCATCTTAAGGGGCACAACAAGAAGTCAATTATGCCAAGTACACTGTGCTTCAGGGACTTTATAGTTGTCTCTAGTGAAGGGTATGAGGATATTGACAAGAAATTGGCACATTATAGTCTATCATTGGGAAATGAAAGAAAGAGCTTTGATTCAAAAAAAATTATCAATAGAGAAAGGTTGTCACAAGGGTTATCTAGGTATGTGCATAAATTCTCTATGGATGATGTAATCAAGAATTGTGATGAAATTGTAACAATAGAAAGGATTTTCAAATATAATAAGGTCGTGATAGCTAAGGATTGGAAAAGGAAAAATAATCCTTCATATATAAGGGCGTTCAACCATATACAAGATCATATAGAAAGGGTTGAATAATTGATCAATCATGAAGAAGAACTAGCCAGAGATGTGCCTTCTATGATCTTTGAGGCACATGCAGAAACTGGCTCTAGAATGCATGCTGAGGAGATGGAACCGCTCAATTACATACCCTCACAACCCACTCCAAAGGTTAGTTTTTTTGTTGATACCGACATAAGTGGAGAAATGGATGAAGAAGATAGTGATGAGGAGGAAATGAAATTGAACAGATAAGTGCACCAGTTGTCACAAAATATGAGCCACCCAAAGAACAAAACATTATGAGGTTTAAAACATCGAATGAACTTTCTGATGATGTAAGAGTTAGGGATGGACAAGAATTTGTTTCAAATAGTGATTTTGTCAAAACTTCAAAATTCAAGTCATTTTTTTATGAGCACAAAGGGAGAACAATGAGGAAAAGAATGAAGGATTTCACTCCTAAGCAAGAGGAAAATACCTTAGAAGAGTTAAGGAAATAAGTAGATAAGGAGCTAGAATCCATTACACCTGAGAGAGGAAGATAACTACTTCAAGAATCTAGGGTCTTTCTTTTGCCTAGTTGGGATATTAGTTCTGCTATAGTGTTTGATAGCTTTGGGAAGAGAGGGGATAAAAAATTACATCTAACTAAAGAAGCTAGTGATAAAATATATTCAGGATCATGTTACAACCCAAATGAATCTCTATTGTTGATTTTGTCACTATACCCTCAAGATAAGAGACCTGTTATTACCAACAATCCAACTCAGGTATTTGGACATCTCATGGTGCATAGAGTTGGGGATACTAATCCCATTAAAAATATAGAATTGAACATAAATGTAGAAAAATTTAATAAAGCCCAAATTGAAAAGTTGGTGAAGGATAATGAGAAGCTAAGGAAGGAGGTAGCTAGTTACAAAGACAAATCAACATCTTCTTCTTCATTAGATTTGTTTTCTCCATGGGTGGATTGTGAAAAGAAAGTGTTAGATGCAATGGAAGATTTTATATATTGGAAGCAGTGTCATGAGAAAGCTTAGAAGAAATGCAATGAACTGGAGACAAAAATCAAAACTACTAAATTTGAGATGGCTTTTGAGATGATCAAAAGGAGATTTGAGAAAGTAATAAATTGAGTTGATTAGTATTGGGACCTCATTGAAAATTTGCACTCAACTTATCAAGAACATGGGAAGCTGCAGGAAAGGGTGGAAGAAAATAAAAAAGAATTGGTCAGGATGGAATTCATGGATGAAAAAATACTCCACAGATATAATGAATTAGTCAATCAACATGAGAAGTTTTGTATTAGAATCAAGGTTGATCTTGATGATTTCGAGCAACCATTAGATATCCCATTTCCTATGTTCTTTGATGGTGGGGGACTTACAGAAAAAGATCAATGGAAGGATGAGTTGTTTGAGGTATTACCACAAGCACTTGAGATAATCAATGATGAGGAAAAGGTATTGGATAACACTCATAAACAACTTGAAGGAATCATGTATCTAGAGTACAATATGAGGGATTCCTTGTCGAACATTGAGATTCACATCAAAGAGGATTACATCACGGATATATCAGAAATGCACCAATTCATTACTAGAAATGGAAGGTCCTTGAGTGTGGAGAAATAAAATTTGCATCAAGACATGCAGGCTGATCAAGCACTTCATCATGGAGAAGAGAATCTTGCCACATCCTAAGAAGTCACAGGTTCCCTATGATGACTACTAGAGCAAGTGTTGTTGGCTACTATTGTTTCATTAAGTTATTTTTCTTATGTTTAACACATCACAATTAGTTAGTGTTAGGAAAAGACAAAAAATTTCATGAATGGGCCTATAGCTTGTCGCTTCCCGTATAATAAGGGAAATCAGGGCCTGGTTTTGGATCATCATATCATATTCCATTGATTTTCTATAATGGCACAATTTATGCAATTTCTCTCTGCTATATGTCTATGTTTCATGTGAGTTTCCCTTGTTTGTTTTGTCATTGTGTATCTATCTTTTATTCATGTGTATACTTTGGTATACATTTTTTTGCTTTACTATGGTCATTCCCCACTCCTTTTTTTTTTGGACTGAGTTAGATTTATGAGTTTCAATATCTGAGTTTTAATCATGTGTACTAGTGTTTATATGTCTTACTAAGCTCTTTATTGAAACCATTTTTTGGATTCAAATTCAAGAATGTTAATGTTTTTATCGTCACAAGCTGTGATCTTATCAAGAATTGAGATTTAGTAGAAATTAAATTTCACGGGCTTCTTTTCAACCTCTTGAATCATTATAAATGTAGTGAATATTGCATTGAAAGAATAGGTGGTTTTTTCCTCAAAGCTTCTCTATAAAAAGATCAAGATTAAGAGAAACATTTCTTAAAAAATAGGAAAATGAACATATCCAAATGACACCTTTTTCATTTGGACATCCATTTTATTGTAGGATTGAAATCAATTCTAGTGTCACCTCATTCTGACCAATGAACATATTCAGCATGTATGTTTAGCTGATAAGATTAATTCTAGAGTTTCTCTAGTCTCTAGTATCTTGGAAGTGTGAAAGGTTGTAGGATATGGTGGGCCTCCAGAGATCTAGTCATCTTTCTTTGTCTTCCACCAAATGTT
This sequence comes from Sequoiadendron giganteum, assembly GCA_007115665.2. Classification (NCBI taxonomy): domain Eukaryota; kingdom Viridiplantae; phylum Streptophyta; class Pinopsida; order Cupressales; family Cupressaceae; genus Sequoiadendron; species Sequoiadendron giganteum. The sequence continues at coordinate 289,172,232 of CM021109.1, read as the reverse complement.
GGCCTAATTCACAAGTGTTCCAGCCTAATCGGGTTTTTTTGAAAGCTGAAGTTTCTCCTGAGTCACCAGTGTAGCTCTCTCTTCCTTTCTAGACTCTTTCATTGCTACAGATCATCTATGGGATTTAATAATTTGTACCACATGATTGATGTGATTTGAATCCTTTGATCTAAAGGAAATTTCCTTAACATAAATACTGCTAGGTAATTTCAATGTTGGCATGTAGTTGGCATTAAAGTCAGTACCTGGAACATTGAAAATTATCCTTAAATAAGAATTCCCTCCATCGTGTTGGCTTGTAACACTCTTGATGGTGGCTACATGATATCTGATTTTGATTCCTCTTCTACATCAAAGGGTTCATATCCTTGATCCGACTCTTCTGAATTATCAGAATCAGAATCACTAGCTTCCATATTCAAAAATTCCCAATCGCCATCTTCAATAAATTTATTTGGATTATTAGTAATAGTCTTCAAAATTGGCCGCCAGTTCAAGTTCATTCTTCTTTCATAATACTTTATATCCATGGAGTTTAGCCATTCCTTGATGCCATCAAGCAAAGATTGAGGAATGGCGTCAATGCGGAGTACATACCACTTGAAGTCTTTGAAAAAAATAGCCATATCAAATGCCTTTTTCCCAAGTCCTACTCTCTCAAGGTTAACAATCTCAATCTCACTAATAGTGATTACTAAGAAAGGTAATTCCACCAACTCTACCAAATATTTTAGTGTAGGAACAATAAAAGCAGAGGCTTTAAAAGGAACTCCATGAAAACCAAGCTCTCTAAATGGCATATCAAACTCTAGTTCAAAATATTTAAGATGAGGTTGCTCCCATAGCTCTCTTACTCGCTTGACAAATCCTTAAAACTATGCATTGATTTTATTTTTCATGTCCCTCTCTTGTTGTTCTTCTTCAATTTCATTACAATCATACATTTATCTTCTTGCCCCTCCTAAATTTTGAACCACATCCATTACCTCCACATAAAACTGGACGTCCTTGGTCTTCTTGGTTCCCACCATGATATGGTTATGCAAATGAAAATGAAGCAAATTAATCATCTCCTTCTCTGCTGGTTGGAAGAATGCATGCTTAATGTTTTGATACATGATATCAGCTCTCTCTTGTTCTCTCATGGTTGAATACCAAAATCCATTATGGTGGGCCTCTAGAGTTCCATTCATCTTTCTTCCTCTTCCACCAAATGTTGGCCTGATCCACAAGTATGCCAACCTAATTGGCTTTGTTTTTGAAAGCTAGAGTTTCTCTCGAGTCACTAGTGTAGCTCTCTCTACCTTTTTAGACTCTTTCATTGCTACATATCGTCTATGGTATTTAATCATTTGTATCACATGGTTGATATGCTTTGAATCCTTGGATCTAAAGGAAATTTCCTTAACATAAATACTGCTAGGGAATTTCAATGTTAGCATGTAGTAATCATTAAAGCCAGTACCTTGAACATTGAAAATTATCCTTATATAAGAATTCCCTCCATCTTGTTGGCTTGTAACACTCTTGATGGTGGCTACATGAAATGGAACCATGATGCCATATATGGGTACCAGAACATCATTATTTTTTTCGTATCAACCTGAACCATGAGCTCTCTAGAAATGGGGATATCATCCACATTTTTGTAGGAAACCATCTTAGTGGATAGCTTGGAAGAGCCATATCCATCTATTGTACTAATTCCCCTTGCAACCAATCTTCTTGTAGTCTCTTCATTCTTTTTCCTTGCAAGTTTTGCTTGGTATTGTCGACGGTACTATTCTTTAGTCATCTCCTGATTATCAAATCGTAAGGTTGCCTTGGAGATGCCTAATTCTCCTCCATTTACCTCAACCTTGGGTTTTTGTTTCACTTCCTCATCTTCATCATCATCATTAAGTGAGTATGCAACATCAGTGTATACTTTGGAGCTAACCCCAATTGCATTTTCAAGCCCTTTATCCTTAACAACCAAAGTGTTAGCAAGGAGCAATGAATAATTCTGTGTTTTGGGGTTACTAGTCTACAACTGAAAATTCTAAAACCCAAGTGATACATTAAAAGCCATTTCAGCCTTCACAATTTTTTCATTTCTTGAATTCAAACTTAAACCAAACTCTCGAAATTCAATCCCTATTCCTGTTCCTATAGACTTTGTAAGATGAGGCAAAATTTCAAGGCCATCTCTTTGAACTACCTTCATAGATGACTTATATTAACATACATGAACATGATATGATTATATACATGAAAAGGTCACTTAAAAATAGTATAATCAAAGTACAAAATTTCTTGAAGAACTATTCTTTGTATGCTCAAGTATTGTTGCATGTCATAGCTTGCTTACAAACAAAAAACTAAACCATAAATGTTAACTCTCAAAGACAGGGACATATAGACTAGTTGATTCTCAAAGAACCATTGAAGCATATTATAGTGCCAAAATGTCTTAGAAAAATATCCATTTCTAAAATATAGGAGAAGAAGATATATAGACCAGGTAAATATCAGAGGATCTTTGAGGAAAACTTAATCATATATAGCACAAAATGTAGAGGGTTGGCACTTAAGGTTATGTAATAGAATTTACAATTGATAGTTAAATTGTATAATTTTTTTTTTTATGATCTTTACTAATGTTTATTAGAATTTCTGCATGTTTTACATCATTCGAATGTCATATTAGTTGTAACATTAAAAAAAAATTATTATGGTATGTGCACTTTGATATGATTTAATATAATTATGGTTTCGTCTCATATGTTGTAATATTGGATATATAACAAAAAAATAAATTATTGCATGAAATAAATAATAAATTTTCATTTTAAATTTTTTTTTTGTAGAACACGGGTCTTCCAGAAGATCAAGATGATCCTCATCATGATATTTTTCTAAAAAATATTGGTTCTACTGATACAGGTCACATGGAAGAGGATGATGATGACAATGATGATGATCATGGTGATAATGATCACGATGGTGATGATGATGATGATGAGATGGTTTCTGGTGGTAACTAGTGACATTCATGATCATATAGAGTGTGATGGGAATTTTAAAAAAAATCAAACTTTTGGTAGTTTTGGGTGTGTTTGTTCATCTTTCATGACTGGGGGTATAATGTTTAGGGTTTAGGGTTTTGTTAACCATGTTGAAATTAGTTTTTATCAAATAAAACCTCACGTTATAATTTTGTGTTGACCTATTATTATGGGTCGTCGGTCTTTTAAGTCGTTCAACTGAGCCTTGTCTGTCATGCTGTTATCGGCCCCTTTACCCGACCTGTCAATTTTTCTCCACGTTCAGGTTTTAATATTATTTTTGCCTAAAATGGGTGGGTTTTCCCAATGTTTAGACTTTGGACTAAAATTTCGTGCCTCTGAGGGTCTTTTCTCATTTTATTAGTCGGCCCCATTGTTATAAATAACCTTTCTTCCATGTGCAGATTGGCAGGTCGTCGGATCAGAGCGTTCAAATCTAAACCATTCCTCATGGACCTCGCAAGGTTTCTTGCTGACATCACTAAAGTGGTGCGAGGTATAGTGGAGTGGGGCCTATCTCAATGTGCCACCGATGAAAAATGGGTGTCAAATCAACGATGGTTGTTTAATGACAGGGATTAATTATGACCCTCCCTCGCTAGCCTCGCACGATCAAATTATTATTTTTGAAAGTGTCATGAGGTGTCCGAGCTAGTGACACATTTCCTGGTTCCTCAGTACAAGGTGGCTGGATGGGGTCTGTTGCTGGTTCGCGTGTCTCTGACTATGAGGTATGTGATTGGCTACCAGGTTTTTCCATGTGGTGGCATGGGTTTTCAACAATTTTTTACTCTATTTGAGTCATCTAACATGTCAGGTCCTTATCACATCGACGGTCTAAATTCATAATTTTTAATCCACCCATGTGATGACTATTTGCACTCTACAAGTTACATTCATTAATGGTGCAAGTCTTTTGATGGATCTCATTATGATTTCCATGCATGCAAGCGGTATTCACCTGGTAATCATGATGGATTGTATGCAATTTTCCATGAGCTTGGAGATATTCTATGGTGGCAATGTCAGCCACTAATCGCTCGCTTGCTCGTACTGCAATTGGAGCTATTAAAATTCTCTGCACCGGCTTGCTCAATAAATGCTTGCTAATTTCTCATTAGCATCATTGTATTTTTGAGTTTGTGTTTGTTTGCAGGTAATTGGTTTTCTTGCTGAGTTTTGAACTTGTGAATAGGATGGATAATTCGATGGTTCATGTTTCCCCATTAAGAAGAAGTGCTAGGATGGACAAGAAGAATTTGCAGTGGGAGGAGAAACCAATTGAATAGAATACTGTTCTTGGTGCTTTTGGGGCATTTGTTGAAGATGTTGGGTCTGTCCCAACTCGATCCAGAAGAAATTCCCATCTCAAGGGAAAGGTCATATAGGTTGAAGTGGCAGACTATCCAATAATGAGGGAATTCGAGGATGACTACAAGTTGATTGGGGTTGAGACAAGGTCTGGATGTTACGAGTCACCTTTTGAGATTTCTATTGGCTCTAGTGGTGAAGGGTCCGAAATTGATTTAGACTACCATGATTACCTCGTGGTGCTGATTGAGCTTGTGGGAGCGGATAAAGAGGTCCTCGTAGGTTCTCCAATTGTTGCGGTGGCATTGTGTGCTGATTTTGGGTCTGGTGTTGTGGCTAACAAAGGTAAAATGATGGTATCGCTTCATACTAAAGCGAGGACAAGAAGCAGTCACTTGTATCGAGGCCGTGTGGTTATTCATGGTGCAGGGTGATAATATGGTCATTGGGGTTGTGCTTTTTGTTTTTGGTGTTGTTTTTGTTGTTCGGGTTAGATGTGGACGTGTGCATGGGTGATGTGGTGGCTTTTGTTCTATTCAGTTGGTTATAGGGGTGTAATCATTTTGATTCCTCTGTTCATAGCATGGTTTCATTTGATGATGGGGAATTTTGAAATGTAATCCAAATTTCATTTGGTAAAAATGAAATTCGGTTGAAATCAACAATTAAGCTTGATGCTTGTTGCTCTCTTGATCTATAAAGGATATTTCAAGGCTCATTGTTGAGGTTCGGATTTTTTGAGTCCTTATGTTTAGACGGTGTACAATTAGAAAATATATTGCAGTATTTGGAAGGTTTTAGCTAGGAAGTCATTCTAGGTTGGGTATGCACATAAGATAAGCGTACTATGATTTTTGTAATTACTGATATTGAAAGAAGTCTAAAAATTCAAGACAATTTTTCTCCTGTGTATGTATGATTTTTTTTGAATGAAGTTATCAATGGTTGTTTCATTCATCTTCAATGGTATATTTGAATGTGTGATTCATTTTATTGCTTTAACTTAATGAGTTAATCAAATGCTTGAAAAGGAGTTATAGATCTATGGTAATGTGCTTAGGATATGCTAAGGAGTACTGTTTTAAATACTAGAAAATCTTATAGTGTAAAGAATTATAAAGATAGTTCAATGATACGAGGGTTATGTTTTATGTGACTCCCATCCAGTTGAATGAGGCACTGGTTATTCATTCAAGATCCTTTTTAACGTACAAAACTGTCACCCTAAATGTGTGGGTTCAAAATCAGAACATTTTAAAATCAAATTCTATTTCTCATGAGATGCAAATCTCACATTAAATCAGCTTTCCTAGCTCTAGATAGTTGTTCTTACTCTGTGGTTTGCCAAAAACCTGGTAGATGGTATCTAGTTGCAATGATAGGAATGTATCTATGTATATAAGTGTTCTTGAGGCCTGAAGCATTTTTATGAACACATATAGGAACACCCTCCTCGGTTTCAAAGAGCCAAAAGTGTAGGAGATCTCAGTATTTGACTGAATCTTGTCAGTTGGCCACTAACTTTGTGAATTCTTGAATGTAGAGGCTGGCAACCTCTTAGAGAATTACAAAGCCTAGTGGGGAAAAACAAAACACCAACATAATGGTGAATCCAGTGGGGAACTAATAATTCAGAAGTTTTTGTTGTAGACCATGCTATTATAGGGTCATTATCATCATGTTTGTAATAAGAGATTGACAATTTTGCATTAATTTTTCTGCCTGAGTCACTAGTTGAATGGCAATTTCATTGGGGAGAACTTGTGAGAAATTTAAAGAAAAAAGAAACCACATAAGTAGGTGGTGGTATTCTAGAGTCATTTGTTTGGTGGATCTAAACTTTAAGTTTAGATGTTAGAAGGTTATGGATTTGGAAAGGATTGGTAGCAACATAATCTCAAAGCATTTGAGTGTGACTCTGTTGTGGAAAAAGACCCAGAACTTGATCAGTTCTTGAAAAGGAATTTCATATTCATTTGAAATTCACTCCTCTGTTAAAGAGCTAGCGACTTTTTCTGACGAACCAGTTGACATGCAAGGAAAACTCTTGGATCTGTAAATTTTGCAGTCTGGGAGAGAAGGTTAACAAGTGTTGTTTAATTTTCAAGTATTCTCATTAATCTAAACAGATCAGTATTTTGTTTATGGGAAGTATTCATAACTAGGGGTGATGAATGGTTCCTAATTAGATGATTTAGCATTAAGAAAGGAACCGTGGTTGGTATTTCCATACTTCTAAAGTGTAAAGTGTAATAGTATTCGAGAAGTATGTTTATTTTGAATTATGCCTCTAAAATGCTTAAGGCATAAGTATTCAGTCAATATTTTAGAATCATGGTTGAATTAGTAAATGATGTAATTGATAGCCATATATGAAGTTGATAGTGATTGAATAGGTATAAGAAGGTTTCCCGATGAAATTGAAAATACAAGTATGCAAAGGGAACAAGTTTCACCAAGCCCTCCAGGGGATTTTATGATTCAAAGGTATATGCCATTTATTTTCAGTGGTATTAAAGGTTTCCCTAATTTGATTCCTAAGAAGGTTGGGAAATATTTGCCCAACTTCATAGGGAAAAGTTCAAAGTATGCCTCTAAGCATCTGCAAAATTTCATGGATGTGATGGGGGATTATGAAATCAGTCATGAGGATGTTGTCATGAAGATTTTTGTGCAATCCTTGAAGGATTATGCCAAGGATTGGTTCTCATATTTTCCTACATGTTCTATTAACTCATGAAATCAGTTGATGATGGTTTTTATTGAGCAATTTGGTGAAAGAATAAACCCAAGCATGGTAAGAAAGGGTTTTATGGGAATCCACATAAGAAAAGATGAGCTAGTCCCATTTTTCAATATCAAGTTTTCAAAAGTTGTAAGAAAAATTCCTGATTAAATAAGACCAAATGAGACTGAATGCCTAGTTGTATATTTTGGTGCTTTTGAAAAAAAGATGAGTTACTTGTTAAGAGATAAGGAACCTACAACCTTATATCAGGCATATTAAATGGCTATGGACATTGAAAACAACATAAAATACTCAATGATGAAAGGGTATCTAGCTGAAAGCGTTGGTTACCCTAGAACATCTCATACTAGCAGAATTCTGGAGTTAGCTATAAAAGACAATTGTCATGATAGAAATGCTTTGGTAATAGTGATGTATCCATAATTATAGTATGAAGATAGTAATGAAACCCAAGTTGAACACTAGCTCGATTTGAGTTATGATGATCAAAACTCTTTTGTGTAAGAGTTGTATGAGATGAAGAGAGAAGAGGGAGAATCACCATACAAGCTGTTTTTGAGATTTTTGGATGCTTTGATAGAAGTTCCCAAAGATTTCAGACCTGATGATTTTGTGTGCATTGATTTGTTTTGTGAGATTTATGAACCTGGGTTGAGTACTTTTCTAGAAGAATTGAAACCTAGTAACCTTTCCCAAGTCCTTAAATGGATAGAGATTGCAGAATCAGCAAAGTGTGTATATGCACAAAATGTGGATGGCACTTTCCCTTTTAAGGATGTTGGATAACTCTACAAAAGCTTGAGGAGCAAGATGGTGGAGAACTAAGTGATACACAAAGTACTTTTCCATGTCATGATTACAATACACATGTTACTGAGGTTTTGTTAGAAGCTAGTGATTGTGAACTTAGAATTGATGATTCCTCTCTGAAGATGATGTGGAAACATTTTCCTTACCAGAGGTTTGTGGTGATATAGAGCCTCATGATGTCATTGGCTTACAAATGAGGGGGCAAGTTAAAAATAATGATTATTTGGAGTGTAATCCAGGTGTTCTATCAATGGAGCATGTTTATTGTGTAAATGATGAGGAATATGAAGAAAATGAGGTGTGTGTTCAATACTGTGATCTAAAGAACAATATTGAGGGTAATCAACACATTGATGAATGTATTGGTGTTATTGATGTTCCTAATTTTTTGTATGAAGCTGAGATGGACTTTTTATCACCCCTTGAGGTTAGCTTTTCTATGACCAGGGTTGAAAGTGTCATTGATATTGTTGGTAAAAGTTTTCAGCTTGTGCTTAAATTTTTCAATTATAAATTAACACATACAACACATGGTGTTGAACATGAGAGGGCTAGTGCACACAATTGTTTTTCTATTGCCTTTGTTGAAGTTGGTTTTCTAGAGCCTATTTTTGAGGTGTTTCATTTGGAGTTGGATGATGGGATACATGAGGCAATGTATTGTGAGAAGCCAGAGATGAATGTATTCACACATTTCCTAGAGGTAGATGTGACTTATGATTCCCATTTCTATAATATCAGGAGTTTTTCTAGGAAATTTGAACATAGATGTTGGAAACTAGAGTTATGTTGTAACCATCAGAGCGAGGATTCCCCAGAATATGCACCTTTTATTTTTGACTTATGCAAAGATGGTTTGCACGACACACACAAAGTTTTTTATGAGAGTTTTTAGTTTGATGTGCAAACTAATTTTGATGCCAAGATTTGTGATGTCAAATATCAAATGGATTATGAATTTTTTTCTTTCTCAATTCAAATGAATGGCCATTCAATCCAACATGACCATGAGGAGCCCAAGGTAAGGTGTCATAATGGTCATGAGTTGCAGTTAGTGTCTAGATGTAGATTGTTGATTGATGGAATGGATAGTGATATTGGAAAGCACTATGATGCTTTGGGGCATGTTGATTACTTGAACGACATATGGGCACTTAGGGGAAAAATTTGCAGATTCAGTCTACTCCAGGTAGTAGAGAATTTTGTTTTTGATAGGGGTAAATTCTGGTTTTCCTTGTTTGGGGGCCTGGGGCCATCAAGTTGGATGTAAACAAGTTTCTAATGGCAACATGGTGGATTATTCTTCAGGGCACCTATCTGATTCAATGTTGGGTCTACTCCCCAAAGATCTAGGTTCTTGCTATGCCCACAGGGGGCATACATCCCCAGTAGAAGCCACTGATGGGACTTTTAAAAATTTGTGAAACTTTTTTCTAGATTTGGTCATGTTTGTTCATCTTTCATGACTGGGGGTCTAATGTTTAGGGTTTAGGGTTTTGTTACCCATGTTGAAATTAGTTTTTATCAAATAAACCCTCATGTTATAATTTTGTGTTGACCTGTTATTATGGGTTGTCGGTCTTTTAAGTCGTCCAGTTGAGCCTTGTATGTCGTGCTGTTATGGACCCCTTTACCCACCCTATCGGTTTTTCTCCATGTTCAGGTTATAATATTATTTTTTCCTAAAATGGGTGGGTTTTCCCAATTTTTAGACTTTGGCCTAAAATTTCATGCCTCTAAGGGTCTTTTCCCATTTTCCTAGTCAGCCCCATTATTATAAATAACCTTTTTTCCATGTGCAGATTGGCGGGCCGTTGGATCAGAGGGTTCAAATCTAGACTGTTCCTCATGGACCTTGCAAGGTTTCTTGCTGACATCACTAAAGTGGTGCGAGGTATGTGAGATGCTTCCATCTGTCATGTATAGTGGAGTGGGGCCTATCCCGATGCGCCAATGGTGACAAATGGGTGTCAAATCAACGACAATTGTTTAATGATAGAGATTAATTATGACTATCCCTCGCCAACCTTGCACAATCGAATTAATGTTTTTAAAAGTGTTGTGAGGTGTGCAAGCTGGTGACATGTTACCTGGCTCCGCGGTACAAGGTGGTTGAATGGGGCCTGTTGCTAGTTTGCGTGTCTCTAACTGCGAGGTATGTGATTGGCTATTGGGTTTTTCCAAGTGGTGACATGGGTTTTCAATGATTTTTTACTTGATCTAATTCATCCAACATGCTAGGTCCTTATCACATCGACGGTCTAAATTCAAAATTTTTAATCCACCCATGTGATGACTATTTGCACTCTACAAGTTACATTCATTAATGGCGTAAGTCTTTCGATCGATCTCATCCTGATTTTAATGCATGTGAGCGGTATTCACCTGGCAATCATGATGGGTTGTACATAGTTTTCCATGAGCTTGGAGATATTCTATGGTGGCAATGTCAGCCACTAATTGCTAGCTTGCTCGTACTACAATTGGAGAAATTAGCGTTCTCTGCACTGGCTTGCTCGATAAATGCCTGCTAATTGCTCATTACCATCATTGCATTTTTGAGTTTGTGTTTGTTTGCAGGTAATTGGTTTTCTTGCTGAGTTTTGAACTTGTGAATAGGATGGATAAGTTGATGGTTCATGTTTCCCCATTAGGAAGAAGCGTCAGGATGGGCACAAAGAATTTGTAGCGGGAGGAGAAACCAATTGAAAAGAGTATTGTTCTTGGTGCTTCTGGGGCATTTGTTGAAGATGTTGGGTCTATCCCAACTCTATCCAGAAGTAGTGCCCGCCTCAAGGGAAAGTTCATATAGGCTGAAGTGGCGAATTATCCAATAATGAGGTAATTCGAGGATGACTATAGGTTGGTTGGGGTTGAGACAAGGTCTGGATGTTACAAGTCACCTTTTGAGTTTTCTATTGGCTCTGGTGGTGAAGGGTCCGAAACTGATTTGGACTACCGTGATTACCTCATGGCCCTAACTGAGCTGGTGGGAGTGGATGAAGAGGTCCTCGCAACTTCTCCAATTGTTGTGGTGGCACCATGTGCTGATTTTGGGTCTGGTGTTGTGGCTAACAAAGGTAAAATGATGGTCTCACTTCATACTAAAGTGAGGACAAGAATCGGTCACCTGTATCAGGGTCGTGTGGTTGTTCATGGTGCAACGTGATGATATGGTTGATGGGGTTGTGCTTTTTGTTTTTGATGTTGTTTTTGCTATTTCGATCGGATGTAGACGTGTGTGTAGAAGTTGTCAAAACCAACTTCAGACTCCAAGAACACCTGCATGCAAATGGATACCTGTCACAAGGAAGAGAATGGATGGAGAAAACAAACAAGGGCTTGAAGCTCTAAAAAATGGAGAAATTATCTTATTAGAACAAAAAGGAATTATGAAATATACAATGGATCAATCCTTAAAAAGGAGATCATGCAAACCCTAAAAGAAACCCTAATAGGAAAACATTTAATAATTAAATATAATTATTAAATGTCACTTTATGCAAACTAAAGTGAAATCTTAAGAAGGGAATAAAAGTAACTTAATCAACATAATTAAGTTAAAACCTTTACACTAACACCCCCCTTAAGATGAGAGATAGTGCAGCTACAAACAAATGCAAGAAAGCAAAGGTAACTACAATGCAAGAAGGAAAACATGAGTCCCGACAACTAGGCTAGATCAGGTACCCAAATACAACCAAATCTCTGTAAAGTGGAGAAATAGAGAAAACCTCATGGGAAAAGCTCTACTCCAAAAAGAGATGTAGAAAGCCAAGAAGAACATCACTGAAGCAAAAGAAGTTGCAAACAACTGTCGAAAGATGACTGCTATGGTGCTGAAGAACCTCCTCTGAAGATAGGATGATCAAGATCAAGAAGACAACAATCTGCATGAGTGCCCCAAATGACACTACTCGAATTAGATGGAAAACAAAGGCAAACACCTGGAATGAAGATTCAAATGGCACAAGTACCAATAGTCTATCAAGAAGACAACAATCTGCATGAGTGCCCCAAACGATACTACTTGAATCAGATGGCAAACAAAGGCAAACACCTGGAACGAAGATACAAATGACACAAGTACCAATAGTCTATCAAGAAGACAACAATCTGCATGAGTGCCCCAAATGACACTACTCGAATCAGATGACAAACAAAGGCAAACACCTGGAATGAAGATACAAATGGCACAAATACCAATAGTTTGAAAAACACTGATCAACTGAGAATGGAAGATTCCTTCCAAGGTGAAACCAAGGAAGCATTAGCATGAATAGTATAATACCCCCCATAATGGTGAATTGGGAGAGCCTGACAGATCCACTGAAATGGTGTGTAACACCCTGTAGTGCATGAAGGAGAAGATACAACATCTGAAAGTGCGCAAGAAAAGCACCTGCAACTGAAAAAGTGGTGTGTAAAACAAAGCACACATGCATGAGGCTAGAATCATATGGATCCATTATCATCATGGAGGGACACTCACTAGACAAAAGTGTGATGGAAAAAACAAAGGCACTACACAACCCCCCATGGCACTTTATAATACAGTGCGAGTACAAAATATGGCACCACCTTATGTGCAAAATCCCCAAAAATACATGTACAATAGTGTGGCACTTTATCTCAGTGCGTTTACATAAAATATTGCTTACAAATGATGCTCAAAATTCCCACAAAGGACAAAAAACTTGAAATACATGAAGAACAACCAAAAATGAAGCATCCCATGCAAACAAGAAGTTCCCAAGAGCAAATATGTTCAGGTAATTCACCAGAGTGTGAAAACACAAAAAACTGAATAAAATATACCTGAAGTGAAATCTGAAAAAATTGCATAGATGGAATTGAAGAGCTCTGAAATATGGTTCCAACATCGCTGAGATCGCGAAAAAACGGAGAAACTGGTCAAAACTTATGAGCTCAGGACTGAAAAAGGCTCCTTTGAATTCAACTGAATGTAGAATGCACCAACAAAAAAATGAAGTGATGAGACCCACACCAATGGAAATTTGACAGAACTAGCTTTCCGACGATATCTGGTTTGCCAAAAAACGATATCGTATGTCCAAGTTATGACCTCTAGAAAAAAACAACTCCAAAGGGGGAAAAAACTAGTGCTGCATTAAATTTGACGGTCATACGGCTGTCGCAGCAAAAATATGGGCCTAGATTTGATGGCCAAATGGCCATCGCCGCATTTCTTCAATTTGGCTTATTACATAAAAAATTATTTTTTTATATATAAAAAAGCAAATAAAAAAAATTACAAATTTTTTTTTTTTAAATAAAAAAAAATTGAAAAAAACTTTTTGTCGGGGAGGCACGTGGGCCCACCCCCACCGCACCCAAGGAGGGCACGGGTACACTACGTAGGTCTATATAGGTACAAACCTGCACAGGAGGCTGCGCAAGTACGGACCCGCCTGCCCAAGCCTTGAAAAGGATTTTTTGTATTTGATTTTTTTTTTAAAAAACAAAAAAAATTTTACATAATATATTTTTTAAAAATTTATGAGAAAAGAAATTCCGAATTCGAATTTTTTTTTGACGAAAATAAAAAATGCGGAATTTTTTTTACCAAGATGCAGATGAACGAGCGTACGGGTAAAAAATTTTGCCCCTCAAATCAACTTTGTCCAAAATGGACGAATTAACAGTCGATTTAGGGGTTTTGGACCGCTGAGGATGCAATGGTGAGGTCCGTTTGGACTCAAAGAGCTTTGAAATTGTAGGTGATTCTTTGGATAAAAAAAAGCAAACCCCAAAACTATGAATGCCCAATCCAACCTTTGTAGCTCCAAATAGTTCCAAATTCTTCAAACAAGAATAGGTATGTAGCAGGAAAGCTCTAATATCATGTAGAAGTTGTCAAAACCAACTTCAGACTCCAAGAACACCTGCATGCAAATGGATACCTGTCACAAGGAAGAGAATGGATGGAGAAAACAAACAAGGGTTTGAAGCTCTGAAAAATAGAGAAATTATCTTATCAGAACAAAAAGGAATAATGAAACATACAATGGATCAATCCTTAAAAAGGAGATCATGCAAACCCTAATAGGAAAATATTTAATAATTAATATAATTATTAAATGTCACTCTATGCAAAGTAAAGTGAAATATTAAGAAGGGAATAAAGGTAACTTAATCAACATAATTAAGTTAAAACCTTTACTCTAACAGTGCGTGTGGGTGATGTGGTGGCTTTTGTTTTGTTCAACTGGTTACAAGGGTGTAAGCGTTTTGATTCCTTTGTTCGTAGAATGGTTACATTTGATGATGGAGAATTTTGAAATGTAATCCAAATTTCATTTGGTAAAAATGAAATTCGGTTGAAATCAACAATTGAGCCCGATGCTTGTTGCTCTCCTGATCTATAAAGGAGATTTCAAGGCTCATTGTTGAGGTTGGATTTTTGATTCCTTACGTTTAGACGGTGTACAATTAGAAAATATATTGCAGTATCTAGAAGGTTTTAGCTAGGAAGTCATTCTAGGTTGGGTATGTACATAAGATAAGCGTACTATGCTTTTTGTAATTATTGATATTGAAAGAAGTCTAAAAATTCAAGACAATTTCTCTCCTGTGTATGTATGATAGATTTTGAATGAAGTTATCAATGGTATATTTGAATGTTTGATTCATTTTATTTCTTTAACTTCATGAGTTAATCAAATGCTTGAAAAGGAGTTACAGATCTGTGCTAATGTGCTTAGGATATGCTAAGGAGTACTATTTTGAATACGGGAAAATATTATAGTGTAAAGCATTATAAAGACAGTTCAATGATACCAGGGTTATGTTTTATGTGACTCTCGCCTAATTGAATGAGGCACTGGTTAATTCATTCAAGATCCTTTTTAACATACAAAACTATCACCCTAAATGTGTGGGTTCGAAGTCAGAACATTTTAAAATCAAATTCTATCTCTCTTGAGATGTAAATCTCACATTAAATTGGCTTTCCTAGCTCTAGATAGTCTTTCTTACTCTGTTGTTTGTCAAAACCCTAGTAGATTGTATCTATTTGCAATGATAGGAATGTATCTGTGTATAGAAGTGTTCTTGAGGCCTGAAGAATTTTTATGAACACACATAGGAACACCCTCCTTGGTTTCACAGAACCAAAAGTGTAGGAGATCTTAGTCTTTGACTAAATCTTGTCAGTTGGCCACTAACTTTGTGAATTCTTGAATATAGAGGTTGGCAACCTCTTAGATAATTTTGAAGCCTAGTGAGGAAATATAAAACACCAACAAACTGCATCATGGATCATTGTTGATATATCATTATGATGCCTCTTTTCATGGTTACTATCATATGTATCATTTTCACAGCCTACTGTACCATATTATTGAGTTGTATCATATTGACATGTATCATTTTTACTTATATCATTTGGACATGTATCATCTTGACTTAATTTATCATTTTTACCTATGTCATTTGTACATGTATCATTTTGACATGTTATTGATCTACTGGCATATTTGACTTTCACTTGTTCTAGTTATATATGATGATGATCTTATCAGTATTGACTTGTCAATTTATATATATTAAAAGTGGTCGATGATTTTTCAATGGATATTTAATATGTATGATGATTTTAAGTTACTGCTCAAGATGGATGTTGCTAAATTCAATTAAATTATAGATATTTGACTCACTTGTTTTAATTATAGATGATGATCATGTTACAATAATTATCTGGTTATTTAATCATATGAGTTAAATAATTAAATTGCTTATTCTATAATCATATGAATTATTTAAGATGCATGATATATTTAACTAATTAAATTGAAATAAAACATATTATTTAATTTACTTACTCTATAATCATATGAGTTTTTTAAGAGGCATGATATATTTAACTAATAAAATTGAAATAAAACATATTAAATTAATAAATGGAAGCAAAACAAGAAGCATTTTTTGAAGCAAAAAAGGAAACAACAATGGAAACCAAACTAGAAACAAACCAGAAGCAATCTTGGAAGAAAAATTGGAAGCAAAACCAAAAGAAAACCTGGAAGCAAAACTGAAGCAAGCCTGGAAGCAAACCTAGAAAAACCTAGAAGCAAAATTGGAAGCAAAACTAGAAGCAAAACTGGAAGGAAAACTAGAATCAAAACTGGAAGAAAAATTGGAAGAAAAACCGGAAGCAAACCTAGAAGTAAAACATAAAGAAAAAGTGGAAGCAAAATTGGAAGCAAAACTGGAAGCAAAACCTAGAAGAAAAACTGGAAGCAAACCTGAAAGAAAAAATGGAAGCAAAATTGGAAGCAAACTTGGAAGCAAAACCTAGAAGAAAAATTGGAAGCAAACCTGGAAGAAAAAATGGAAGCAAAACTGGAAGCAAAATCTGAAGCAAAATTGGAAGCAAAATCGGAAGCAAACCTGGAAGTAAACCTAGAAGCAAAACTGAAAGAAAAATTGGAAGCAAACCTGGAAGCAAAACCAAAAGAAAACTTGGAAGCAAAACTGGAAGCAAACTTGGAAGAAAAACTGGAAGAAAAATTGGAAGCAAAACTAGAAGCAAACCTAGAAGCAAAACTAGAAGCAAAAATAGAAGAAAAATTGGAAGCAAACTTGGAAGAAAAACTGGAAGAAAAATAGGAAGCAAACCTGGAAGCAAACATAGAAGCAAAAATGGAAGAAAAACTAGAATCAAACCTGGAAGAAAAACTAGAAGCAAAATTGGAAGCAAACCTGGGAGCAAAACTAGAAGCAAAAATGGAATCAGACATGGAATCAAAACTAGAAGCCGAATTGGGCACTAATATAGATGCTATTTCCTGCCACTATTCTAGGTGCTAAAGGAGGCGCTATTGCTTGCACCACTTTTTCAGCACTAAATTCAGCACTACAGTTGCCACTAAAGTCGGTAGAAAATTCAACGCCGAAGTGAACATGCCATTTTGCACCGAGTTTTGTGCTGACAGAAGTGTCCAATTCATGAACTCAAATACACTAAAATCTGGTGCTAATTTCTTGTTCTATTGTAGTGATTTTTCCTCTAGGATCCAACAACTTAGTGTTATCACTAACCTAATCTTCATCTTTTTTCCATATCTTTATCCTAGCTAAGTGGGAAAGTGATTGCTGATGAAGTTGTGAATTTTAATTTTTTTCAATCACTATGTATATTTCCCCTGATTTTAATGGTTTCCTAATGTTTATTGGCAATACTTGAAGTAATGTGTTCATAAAGACATATGCAAGATATATGAGAGGAACATATTTCTATCCTTAATGCTACAAATACATCCTTTTCTCAACATTTTCATAGTGTTTGAATGTGTGTGGACTCTCCACATTTTCCCATTAGGATTAGTGTGAGAAAAATTGTAATTTTCTTTTTTTAAAATTACAAATTTACCCTTTTGGGTGTAGTAACCATAGGCTGAGATACTTTAACAAAGGGGTGTCTCTTTTGTCAAAGTCACTCAAGATTTGCATTCAATCTCATCTATTGGGGTACACTGCATCCATCATTTAGGATGCAATATTCTCAAAATTTCACCATGTCTCATGGGGATTGAACTTTTTCCAGTGTTTTCTAATGTCTCTAGGTTACATGTTTTCATTTCTTGTTGTGCATTATTAGTTTATAAAATAAAATCAATAAAGCATCTAGAGAAATAGTCTATAAAATCAACCACTCACAACCTTATGCTATCTTCAGAGAAATAAAAATCATTCTTTTGCACAGTTGGAGTTCAACTTTTACAAGATTGGTTTTGAAAAAAATTTCTATAAACCCAAAAATTGAAACCCCAATATTTAAAATCCCAAATTTTCTATTTTTATAAACTAGAAACTGAAGACCCATATTTCTAGTTCACCATTGCAGATTTTTTACACAGTTTAAATCATTTAAAATATTAAAGCCAAAAAGAATTCTTTGTAGCTTCATGACAGCAATGGTTTTACTCACATACACAATTTATTTACTCCACTAAGCAACAAAATATGCAACCAAATTTTCTATCTATTATTCCTCAATAGAAATCATAAAATACTATGCATTTCTTTCATGGATATCACAAACACCCATATAGCCACACCATTCGGCCTAAAACAACCAACAATGTGGCTACTATTCACAAATCAAAGAAACTCTCACACAAAACCCAACACCTTTACCCACTGACAGAGCTCAAAAACCCATAGCATAAGGAGAAAGGAAATCAAAACCTGGGTATTTATCAATTGTTGGGTGATCTCCTCTTTGGTCGACGACCTCTTGATACAAATCGTTTCACCCGGGCATGCAAAAATGGTCAGGCCCTGTGTTTTTTTTAAATTATTTTCCACATTTTCGGCTGAGGCACTTGTGGTTAAGTGGATTTCAACTGAAACCATTCCGGCTGGAAAGGTACTGCCACCTCGGTGCCATGTCATTGTTGCATGGCTTTGGTCGAAACCCACTCAGTCGAAAATGTACCAACCAAAAATAATTCGCTCAGAATTATTATTTTTGTTGAAAGTGTGACAAAGGTTTTTTCTTTTACCCTATATGCCAATCATAATTATTTCAAAGGATATTTAAAGCTCAATGGATTTAAGTTAATTTCTTTTGCATTTTAATATATGCATGGTTAAAATAAAGTGAAGATATATTTAATAATTTGGTCTAGATTGTTGCTGTAGGTATATTCAATGAAGATAATATATTCCTATACTCAAATGCACTATTTGGCCCCACATAAATGATTCCCACAATATTTTGAAGTAGTTTATATTTTTTTGTTAAGGTTATGTTACAAAATCCTATCCATGTCATGCCTCATGATCTTTCATATAATCTTCTCTTGGGTAGACTATGGATTCATTAAATGAATGTGGTCCCTTCAATGTTACATCACCTCTAAAATACACTTACAATAATAAGGTTTACACAATAAAAGATGACCCTAAATATAAAATGTATTTATAAACTGAGATGGGAATTCAAAATCCTTTGACAACATTGACACCAACTACAAAAGTGGAACTTTTACAAGGTAAGGATAAACATGAGAGCTTTTCACTCATGACAAAGTTATTAGATGATGAATAGGGTTCATTAGATTTTATACCTACATTCATGGGGGAATACAATATTAAACACAAATAAAAAAAAAGATAAAGAATCAACAATGGTATCAACACAATCTACCATTGAGTCATCAAAACCATCTACTTCCACAAATTTTAGCAAAAAAGAGGAAAAAACAAGTTATACATCCACACATGATAAAAATGATCATGAAAAACTACCTTCCTCAAAAGAAATAAAAAATTTTTATGGAAGAGGTTATGAAATTTTGAAATAGTTTAGCTATAATGGAAAAGGATGTGGAGTGAAAGAGCAAGGAATTCATATTCCCGTAGAGCCTAATATGCAATAAACAATAAGAGGTCATGGTTATTGTAGTTCAATTAAAAAATAGCATTAGTTGTTTCTCCTTGCCATGTGGTAGTTGTAGTATCTTAACATATTCACTACCATGCATGGGGGTATAAAATTGGTTTTATGTAGTCATATTTTATTTTTTAAGGAGCAACATATCATGATCTAGTAGGCTCACCTTTTGTCATACACTTGGGGGAAAGGGGTTAGGTAGCCTTGTCTTAGGTGTATTTCTTATTGACATCCCTATCTATCTCCTTAAAATGCTAGTGTAGAAAGTACACTAAAATTTTAAGGGGGTGCATATAGTCCCCCAATTATTGTCTGCATGTTCCCTTCTTAGTGATGATAACATACATCTCCTAGGAAGTGTGACCATATTCATCAAAATGTGGCTTTCTCGATCTATGTGAAGTATCATTTTTGTGGTAATGTTAGGCTAAATTTCCCATAAGAGTGTGACCCTTCTTGGCATATGATATTCCTCTTGGTGGTACTTATATGGTTTTCATTCTCTAAGGTTTAAATATTTTATTCCTTAGCTAGTCCTCTTTTGGTGGTTATGTCAAGTGTGATGTTCCCTAAAGTGTGACCTTCCATGGATTAAGTAAAACCCTTTTTTATTATCTTGGTTTTTTACCTTTTTGCATTTAAACTTTGTCATAATCATTCCGAATGAGCATAATACATCTTTCTTGATAGTGGTGCCATGCTATTTTATTACATGAGTGTCTAGTATAATACAACTTGCTAACCTTCATAGAATAATGAAAGAATTCAAGAATGGAGATGATTTATAACCTAGGTCATAGAACACCACCTTTCTCTTATGGTCATTCAAGAATGTCCTAGGATCCCAAATTGGATTGACTATCAACCCAAAGGATGAGTCAATTCTCAATAGGGAAGAACCTAGGAGGGGTTCTTTTAGGCTTTGAGGGGTTCACCACCAAGCAAAGGCTTGGAAAAGATAATTTAACATTCAACTCACAAAACCTAGTAATGCAAGCTAAATGAAAGATGTAAATGATAAAATTATGCAACAGGAAGTTAGGATATGTGTACTTGGGAAGTCTAGAAATGTGATGAGGATTTCAGAAATTAAAAATTTTTGTTAAAATGTGCTATGGAGGACTAAGAAGCCCTTACTATTGTCTTAGTCTTGTTGTTTTTCTTCGGGGCAAATGAGGGATCTTTGGATGTCGAAAATGGATCCGAAAGAATCTCTACAAAATACCTTTGGGAGGATAAGATGCCCTAGGTGGTGACTTAATCCCATCTTGAATTTTTGCAATTTTTAAATGTGATCTTAAGGCTCAAGGTCTGCACTTCCTTCTTCTCGGATCTCAGGTCCTAAAACTTCCAGATTTGGCCTGTACGTGAGTTTCTGTGAACATGACAACTTTGCAATGCAACTTTTCAGCTTTATATTTTTGCACTTCAAATGATCTTCAAGTCTTCAAACTAAAATTTCAAAAACAAATATGCAAGAGAGGAAAAACTTGTTGATTGTTAGTAAATGGGGGTTTTCCTTGTTGAAAACCCTTGTTGGTAATTAAACCTTGAAATATAATGGAATAATGGAGGTAAATGATGAATGAAAAAAACACTATCACATTTCAACTCACCAAACCCTTGTAGCAAGGTGCTGAAAATATTCTTGAAATGGTTGCAATGGATGTGGTTCTTGACTCCTTGAATGATATAGATCTTGCATGAAACAATTGCTTAAATCATAAACCCTACATCACAATTGTTAGCACAACAATAAACATGATGCAGTGATATCTTTGATATGATGCTTGAATCTTGATGATGACTCTAAATTCTTGAAGAATTACTCTTGATCTCATAAAATTTCCTTAGGAATGAATACTTCAATGCTTGTTAGGAGAAAATGAGTGAATGAACCTTGTATTTATACTTATTCATGCTTAATATCTTGAAATTACACAACAAAAAGCTGACATATGAAATCATTAATTAAAGGATGCTAAATCCCACCAAGATTTGAAATTAAATCCCGAAAAAAGCTTAAGGGGGACTAAGATGCCCTAGGTGGTGTCTTAGTCCCAAGTCCTGAAAACTTGGGGCACAAAATCCAAAAAGGGGCCCATTAAGACACTTGAAATCAGGGTCCCAAGACCTTTGGGGGACAAAGATGCCCTAGGTGGCATCTTAGTCCTAACCCAAAAATTAGGGACCCTCAGATAGAATTATTAAATTATCATTTATCTTTTGGAGTTTTTCGGGATTAGCCATAAAAAGATATAATTTATTAGGCTTGTGGATGCAAAATAGGACCAATTAAGACATAAATAGCGATAAATAAAACAAGGAGAAACCAAAAAATTGTGAAAATGCAAGGGTATGCATTTTCCTACACTACATTTAGCCCCTACTTTAGTGAGAGGATGAACTTTCTTCAAACTCACACTAAAGTAGCCAATCAAGCAATCAAGAGGGGTTCAAATGTACAAATGCTAGTAATATAGGATGACAATGACCAAGAGGGTGGCCAAGCCCCCAGGATCAAGATCCTATGGAAAACCAACATAAGCACAAAGGAACACACTTTCAGATGATATATGAAGCCATAAGTAGATCGCAAACATACACCATCAAAGATAGAAAAAGGAAAAAAAAAAATGAAATTGAAAAATGCAACGGATCAAGCTTCAACAGGCCATCCAACGCATTGTGGACCAGGTCTAGGATATTTGTCCAAAAAGGTTTACAAGTGCAACACATTGTCCACTACGCAAACAAAAGTGCATACTGACAAGGGTTAGTGAAGCTAGTTGTTCACTAGGTGAGCCCCAAGAGGTCCATATCAAATTCATACCCCCATGACTATGATAAGGACAAAAATGCTTGCTCACAAGGGCTAGTGAAGCTATTTGTTCACTAGGTGAGCCCCAGGGGACCATATCAAAGCCATACCTCCATGACTTTAATAAGGTACAAAAGTGCATTCCCACAAGGGATAGTGAAGCTATTTTTTCATAAAGTGAGCCCCAAGAAACCATATCAAAGACATACATCCATGACATTAATAAGGTAAAAAAAGAAAAAAATAAAATGCAACAAGAGAGAGGGATGTTCGAAGGGATTTTTCTTAGTTCATGTGAGGTCTTAATCATAGGGGACATTGTTCCTAATGTCTCCAAGAGAGGACCAATCAAAGGATAAAAGATTCACAACTTAGGGAATGTAGTGTGTCGTATTACCACTAAGAGGAATGTAATATGCTAAGATTGATCAAACTCTTGAAGGAAATTACTCCCAATGTCATTGCAAAGAGAAAAACACATCGAATGAAGTAAGAAAGTCACATCAAGGAACATGAAAATGCAAACAAAATCATGGAAAAGTAATGCCAATGTATGCCCCCACTTTAAAGGAATTGTTAAACACCATGTTGTGAAATTATTTTGAAGTATACAAACATGAAAAAGGAAGAGAGAGAAGAGGGTTGTTTTGAATATTCAAGATACTGAGAGGGGGGGTGAATCGGTATCTTCTAAAACTTATTGAAAAAACACCATCAATTACTTTGATCGGAATTTCAATTTTTAAGTGATGTGAGCTGGGTTTTGGGGTTTCAAAGTTACCCATGGTGATTTTAATTATCGACTTTTGGAAACCCTCTTGTTATGTTTCAATAGTGACTTACTACTGAGGGTAATCAGTCACTTAAGTGAGGTTTTATCCCTCTTGGGTCATGCTTTTACCGGCCCCTTTCACCTGGCTTGCCGGTCTTTCTGCCAAGACAACTTATGTTTTCATACCGCTGGGAGTTTCACTGGCTAGTCCCACCTGAGTGTTTCATCTGAGGTCTGGCTAACCGTTCGATCATAGGTTTTGATCTAGGCTGCTTCTTGCCAAGCTCACAGGTTTTCCTATTGGCATCACCAAAGTGGTGTGAGGTTTGTGAGATGTTGCCATTTGGCATGAACGGATGTGTGGGTTTTCCTAAGGTGTTGGCGGTGACGTGTGGCCATCTCTTCATTGGCGAAGGTCATTAATAACCAGGTTAATTATGACTTCTCGCACACCTCGCACAATCGGAGTAACTATTCTTAATGGTACTGCGAGGTCTACGAGGGGGAGACATGTGGTCTTTCTTCTTTGGCCAATGGGGCTATGCAGGCCCCACTATATGGTTCGGACCTCCTATCTTTGTGGGTTTTGATTGGACGTCTTTTCCCAGGCGCTGAAGTGGATTGTCAATACTCATTGACTTGATCTCAACCCTCCGATTTTCCAAGTGTATTCTGAATCAGTGGTTCAAATTCAAAGGAGGGGTGTGTGATTCATCTGTGTGGCATATACTGCCTTGTTATTGCTCGTGTCATTAATGGCACAAATTTTCCTTTTCCAGAGGATCTCCTCCTAAAATTTTCTTCGGCGTGCGAACAGTACTACCCTGAAAAAAACACTAATGTCTATATTAATCGCTGATTGTTCAAGTGCTTGAATTGCTTTCAAGCAATTGTATCCTACACACTAAGGCCATTCTATAAATGTTGACTAAGTTACGTGCAATTAGCATTGAATTTTCTTTTGTTTTTGTGTAGGAAGGTTTCTTCTCCAGTGTATTGCAAGGCTTTGGTTTCTCTATGGATAAATTGACTGAACGTAGGAGTGCGAGGCTAGGAGCTCGAAGGTTGCTAGTCGTGATGGAGCTTGCTAGTCCCATAGCGCCCAGGGGTGCTACTAGAAATACTAGAAAGAAGCCAGTACGTTGCTCATCCCCCTTGGTCATATCTGATTTCGATGATCATGAATCTGACACCGATTTAGACTATCGGTGTTACCTGGCCACTTTAACTAAGCTCATGGGAGTAAATGAGGAGGTCCTAGTAGTTGAACCTGTAACTGCATTTGCACCGAGTCTAGTTGTTAGGGGTTGTGCTGACAAGGCTGGTAGGGGAAAGGTGGTTCCGTCACTGTCTGAGGCATGGAATCAAAGTGGTCGCCTGTACCGGGGCCATGTGCTTTCTTGATGGTTACCGGTGGTGGGTTTGTTGGATGTGGACATGCACGTGCTTTGCATGAAATTTTGTTCTCCGACTGGTTACTATGTAACTATTTTTTGATTCCTTTGATCATACACGATGTTGTCGAATGATAAGGAATGGGAATTTGAATTTCACTTTGAGTTGAAATTCAATTTTATACTGACAATGTAGCCTAATGCTTGTTGCTCTCCTAATATATAAAGGAGATTTCACAGCTCATTGTGGAGTCATAATTTTGGGTCTGGAACCTTGGAGTATGTACAATTAGCTTTAATGTTGAAATATTGTGAACATTGTTTAGGAAATCATCTCGGATAAGGATTTGTATAAAGTTAGTATTATATGCTTTTTAATTACTGATATCGAAAGAAATCTACAAAAATTAAGATGGTTTTCTCTCCTGTGTGTGTGCCATGGATTATGAATGGATTTATCAAGGGTTTCTCTCTTCAATTTCAATGATTAATTGAAAGTGTAATTTTTTTTCTTGCTTTAACTTAATGAGTTAATAAAATGCTTGAAAGGCTAAATTACATGTTCATGGTTGTATACCCTCAGGATTAGCTAAGAAACACTGTTTTAATATATTGAAATATCTCATGGTAGTAAGGCTATATGAGGATAAGTTCATAGTATCATAATTATACTTTGTATGACTCCGTTGCCCAATGGATGAGGCACTGAATAATATTGGAAACCTTTCTCTTTGGTGTAAGACTATAGTTCTAAGCATGATGATCCAAGTGCTGAACATAACCACATATTAAACCTTGTCTTCTTAAGGGAAGAAATTCTTGCTTTGAGTTAGTCAATCCCATTGCTCTTTGGTGCTTGTAATTATTCTCTGGTCTGCCAATACCAAGAATAATGATTATCCCCTTGAGTGTGTAGGGATTGTGATCTGTATACAGAAAGTATTCTTACCAATTACAAGGCATTTTTATGAACACATTTAGGTTTACCCACCTTGGTCCTATAGAGCCAAAAGTGTAGGAGAGGTCAATCTTTAAATGACTCTTGTTAGTTGGCCACTAGCCTTTGCAGTCATCCACAATAGAGGTTGGCTACCTCTTAGAGAACTGCAATCTCTATGTGGGGAAATTTTCTAAAACACCAACTTACTCTAATGCAGATATCAGAAAGATAAGCAAGATCAATAACAGAACATGAAACCACACAACATATAAAAACCAAAATTTTACGTGGAAAATCTAATGAGGGAAAAGCCATGGTGAGGATTAGCTCACAATATATAGTAGTACCAAAAATAGATACAAAAGAGGCTCACTACTAGGTAAAAAAGCTCACTGCTTACAAGTAGGACTCACTATCCAGACAAGGAGTCTCACTGCCTACAAAAAGGATTATAGTAACAAAATGGCTTACAACCTGAATATGAACTAATGGAGTTACACCTCAAGTGTAGATTCAGTTAAAGAATTCTCATGTTGGTAGACTAATATTCGCTCTTCTTCACATTCACATACTACTCACACTTCACACACACACACTCAATATCCAATCCATCCTATATATATATATATGACTTTTCCATAGGCATCAATTAGGTACGCCTAATTAGATGCAACACATAAAAGGATAATTGTCGACTTCATACAAAAATTCTCCAAAATTAATTCAAACATGTAGCATGCTATCTCATGTTGGCTTGGACCAAAGATAGGTCGCTCATATATCCGCAACATAAATTAAACCATTATATCACTATCTATTTATTAGGCCAACCATGGATAGACCTAATAGAAAAATACAATACTAGACCAATGCCAACACGACATACGACCATATGAGCATACAAAATTGTATACAAACACATTTCCAACATTCATAAACCTTTTTCCAAAACTACAAACAACAATGATCACCAGAGGGGAAATGCATACCAAAATACCGGACCAATACACCAAAGGATGTAAACTTGTTCTTTATACCAGTTCAGAGTACCGAACCAGCCTGACACCTTAATCAACATGGTGACATCAACAAAAACAAAAAGATTGATCTTCTTCATTCTTATAATAGGTTTCCCCCCATAAACACATAAGGGATCTATGGATTCAGGGTCAGTATTTTTCTTTGCTACAATGATATTAGAGAGCTCAGAACTTTCATCATTCCCCAAATACACATAGAATTGGAAAAATGACACAAAGAGAGCGAAAACAAAGAAAAATATTTTGGGTCAACATGGAAGAGACATAGGATATCTCAATGCCTTGTGTCATCCCCAAAAGGAAAACACAAGACAAAAATGAAATGAAAAGAAAAGATAATGAAAAATATTTTGGGTCAACATGGAAGAGACATAGGATATGTCAATGCCTTGTGTCATCCCCAAAAGGAAAACACAAGACAAAAATGAAATGAAAAGAAAAGATAATGAAAAATATTTTGGGTCAACATGGAAGAGACATAAGGTGTCTCAATGCCTTGTATCATCCCCAAAAGGAAAACATAAGAAAAAAATGCACATGAAAAGGAAAATACCAATGAAAGGAAAAAAAATACGACATATGGAAGAATGAAGGTACAAATAGAGGAATGCAAAAAGAGAAAGAGAACATCAAATAGGACAGTATAGGGGATCACATTACACACATGCAATCACACAAAACAAATGCAAAAAGGAAAGCAAAAAGACTAGTAAAGCACATGAGAGTCAACCATCCAGCAGGTCATCTGCATCACATTCTTGTTTAGTATATGCAGAATGCAAATCACTACCGAGAGGGAAAAAAAGTGTTGTACTAGGAAAATCACCATGTTCAACATGTGGTGAATCACTCAGTTTAGGAGGATCATCACAACTATTACCATCTAAGCTCGTAGAAGAGGAAAATAGAAAATTCTATTCGTTATGCACTTTCTCATTAATTTTAGTGGTTTCTTCATCATCATCCAAGTTAACCACAACAAGATGACAAAGGGTAATTTCCATAGAAGGTGTTGGTCCTTGTTGTATTAGAGATATAGGATCTATTGGTTATGGTAATGGAGAAGCCTCATTGTTTATTTCTTCTATCAAGTTCGAATTTTGATTTTGTATATTTTTTCTTCATTCATCTTTCGAGCAATACCACAACGTCTACGCCTACCCTCTCTAGCATTTCCATTTCTTTTATTATAGTTTTCAAGTTGCTTTTGGGTAGGAGTGGGTTTTTCAACCATAGGTCCCTTTTCTTCTTGTGAAAGAAGAACGAAAGAAACCATGGAAGGTTGTTCAACCACTTTCTCTTTGGCTATATAAATTTTCTTAGGAGGCAGGTTTGAACTTGTGTGATTTTCTCTCGGTCTTTTGTAGGAAATAGGCAAGATATTTTTGATGGATGGGCCTTGGATAGTCAGAAGGGATTTAAGCTCAATATTGTTTTTTTCAAGGGGTGGAGGTTCAATCATAGGTGTAGGAAAATTGGATACAATTGGATGCAAATTTGAATGCAATTTTTTTAATTTTGAATGCAATAACAATGTTTCTAAATGAAATTATGATGATTAACAATGCACTTTTTAGTTTTTCAATGAGATAAAATAATGCAAGAAAGGAAAAATGTAACCTATATGCACTTTCGCTAACATGCAAATATGAGAAAACCTAGATGAAATTTCATGAATGCAAGATGCAATGCAAGAATGAATGCAACCTAGATCTAGGAATTTAATGGAATCCAAATTATAAAATGAATACTCTAAAAGGTCGGGTTCACCAAAATGAACCATAGAAAAATGGAGATGCTTTATAACCTAGTTCATAGAACACCATGTTTCTCCTATGGTCATTCAAGAATGTCCTAGGATCCCAAATTGGATTGAATATTAACCCAAAGGGTGAGTCAATTCTCAATAGGGAAGGAACTAGGAGGGGTTCTTTTAGGCTTCGAGGGGTTCACCACCAAGAAAAGGCTTGAAAAAGAAAATTTAACATTCAACTCACAAAACCTAGTAATGCAACCTAAATGAAGGATGTAAATGATGAAATTATGCAACAAGAAGTTAGGATATGTGTACCTAGGAAGTCTGGAAATGTGACGAGGATTTTAGAAATACAAAAATGTTGTCAAAATGTTCTATGGAGGACTAATACACCCTTACTGTTGTCTTGGTCCTATTTTTGTTCTTTGAGGTAGATGCAAGATCTTTGGATACCGAAACTGAATCTGAAAGAGTCTCTGTAAAATACCTTTGGGAGGACTAAGATGCCCTAGGTGGTGACTTAGTCCCATCTTTAATTTCTAAAAATTTTGAATGCAATTCTGAGGTTTGAGGTCTTCACTTCCTTCTTCTCGAATCTCAGGTCTTGAAACTTCTAGATTTGGCCTATAGGTGAGTTTCTTTGAAGATGACAAATTTGCAATGCAACTTTACAACTTTACAATTTTGCACTTCAAATGATCTTCAAGTCTTCAACTTAAATCTTAAAACACAAACATGCAAGAGAGGAAAATCTTGTTGATTGTTAGTGAATGTGGGTTTTCCTTGATCAAACCCCTTGTTGGTAATTAAACCTTGAAATAGAATGGAATAATGGAGGGAATTGATGAATGAAAAAAACACTATGTTATAACTCACCAAACCCTTGTAACAAGGTACTACAAATATGCTTGAAATGGTTGCAATGGATGTGGTTCTTGACTCCTTCTTGAATGATACAAATCTTGCATGAAACACTTGCTTGAATCATAATCCCTGCATAATAATTGTTAGCACACCAACATGATACAATGATATCTTTGATATGATGCTTGAATTTTGATGATGGCTCCAAATGCTTGAAAAATTTCTCTTGATCTCATAAAATTTCCTTAGGAATGAATACTTGAATGCTTGTTAGGAGAAAATGAGTGAATGAACCTTGTATTTATACTTATTCAGGCTTAATTTCTTGAAATTATGTAACACCTCTTTGTTTTGCTCTTATGTTAGATTAAGATGCTTTATTATTTTATCATTTCTTATAGAGCGATACAAACTATGTGTGTTATGAAATGTACTTTCCTTGATGCTATACTTGACATGCTTTGATTAAAAATAATGTTGGGTTATTATGACATAATTATTTTTTATGAATTTTATTAATGATGGAAGTGTTAGTTTGGTGATATTGTATTGGTGTAGGGGACATGATTGCATCACTTGCTTGCGAGCACCCTACGATTCTGTGATTTCCTCTTCACAGTGTATTTTATAAGGATTTTATATACATGTGCTATTGATGCCTTGGATACAGGTTTGTAGGTACATGACATCGACTCCACCTGGCTTCACAGGTTTGAGCATGTCAACCCAACGGTATGATGATTGGGAGATAGTAGCTAGGTTACCTATGTCAAGTCTACACCCTAACCTTAGCGGGTCGTCAGTTGAGTCTGTTGTGTCTTTGGTGCTTGTTTTAATATTATTTAATTCAGAAGGGCTCTTGAGTATGGAAATAAATACTTAGAGTTATTGTTTTAAATAATGTTGATATTTATTTAAATTAAAATTAGAAATTGTGGTTAGAAGTTTTATTTAAGTTAATTAATTAAATTTAATCAAATGCGTTGAATTTATTTATTAAATAATTAAAATTAATTAATTAAATATGTTGTTGAGGAAATTAAAAGAAAAGGGGAATTTAATTTAATTTTAATTTTAAATTTTAATTAGTGTTAATTAATTTCAATTTGGAATTAAATTGTAATGAGAAATTATTTGAAAATGCAAAAAGGCTTTGAGAAAATATCTGTGGTTGTTGAAAAGATATTTTTAATTTGACATGTGTGTGAGAAGATTTATTAATTACTCTTTGTTGAGAAATTATTTTGGGGAGAGAATTTTTGCCATAATTGGGAGAGGAAAGAAGTTACTTTACGAGATATTTTTTTTGAAAGGAAGATACTATTTTTGGAGAGAGGTTTTGGTTGAAAATTGATTTTTTTTTAAAAACAAAGGGTTTCTCAAGAATTTTGGTGGCTTCTGTTTATTTACATCTTCTTGAAAGTGGTGATTTTGGGAAAAGATTTGGAAATTGATCTCTGAAAAGGAGGCTCTGCTTCAACCTTCATTTTCTTCAAGCTTCAAGAAAACAGGTTCTTTAAGATTTATTTTATTTATTTATTTGTTTGAGAAAGATTGTCTGTACAAAATTCAATTATGTAGAAGCTTTGCTTAAATTGGTTTACGTGAAATTGAAAGATTGCCTATACAAGAAGTTTTTTGTGTTTTGTTTGTAGAAGCTTTAAATTGTTTTCAAAAAATTGTAAGGTTTCTTTATTGTTGAATTGTTGTGAAATAACTCAGAGGAAAACAATCTATGATTTAGGAATTTATTTTTAGTTTTAAAAGCTTTTGTGTAAATTTAGAGGAAAGTGATTTTAGAAATCTTCTGGGAATTTGTTTAAATTTGTCTATAGAAGTTTTGTTAAGTTTTATTATGAAGAAGTTTGTGCAACTTTTCTTTTAAAAGATTGAAATTGAAACCCTTTCATAAATTTGGGAAAATGGTTATTATAATTGTGAAAATTTCCTTGAGGAAAAATTGGTTGCCCAGTTAAAATTTGCTTGTAGATGGATTTCTTCGGAAAATTTTCCCAAATATTATTTATTAACGAAACTCAATAAATATATATACAATATATATATATATGTGAATATATATATACATATATCCTCACATATATATATATATTTATGGATTGATGAATATAATATTTTAAATTCTATTTTATTGTCGTACGGTGACCTGGAAATGCATAGGGTTCGTTTTTCTTTCGTGGAGAGTTTGGTTTATTAAAAAAATTGTTTTTTTTGCTTGTGTTGGGGGAGGCGGGTGAAATACCGCCACCGCACCCCCTAAGGGAGGTGGATGGTCGTATTTCCACCAGCCTTCCCTTACATGGGGCGCGCTAGACTTACCATAGTCTGCCCCCAATATAGTGGGGTGCGGCTGTGGTAAGCCAACCAACAGCTTTCCCCCCTCCTTTTATTAAATAAAAGGTATTATTTACTATGTGAAACCTGCATTCGGCCCTTCTCTAATTCATTTTTTTGTGGATGGATTTCGAGGTTAGGGTAAATTTATTATAATATATTTAATACACATATATTGATTGTGTTTATAATATATTATGTTTATATATATATTTGTTAATATATTAATGATTTAGCATTTAAATGAAGGGTTGGTTGTTGTTAATGGAAATTCATTTTAATATATTTAATGTATATATTTTAATTAGATTTTATGTTATTTTAGTTTTAAATTGTTGCATGCAATTAGGAGATATAAAAGGAAGAATAATTTATTTGCATGCCTTGGTCTATTAGGGAAATAGGTATTTAAGTAAATAGAGGAAATTGATGTTTTTATAAATGTAATTGTGGAATGAAATATTTAATTATATAATATAATCCTTTTGTAGGAACAGATGTTTTATTATCTAAAATTGGTGAAATAGATTGTGGTGATGTTTATCTCTATTTGAAAGAGTCTTTCAATTAAATAGTTAAATTGGGATAATTAAGAGGTGCATGTTCGTGTCCAAGTTGAGTTAATTCTAAGATGAAGAATTCTTCTAATGAGGAAATTGTTTTCATTTAAATAGTCATTGGATTAGATGCATGTATTAGGTGAAATTAAAATAATGTGTTTTTGAAAAAGAGAAAATTATAATTTATTTAAATGATGTAATCCGTTTGAGGAAATAGATATTTTATTAGTTTAAAATTGAGGGAATTGGAATTATAAATGCAATGATGTTCTTATAGTTGTTTAAGTTAAATTGAGATATTTGGGGAATGCAATTGTATTTAAATTGTTTTATTGCTTGTAAGGAAATTGGTATTTAATTAAAATATGGTGGATATTATACTATTGTGCCTTTATGATATGCTTGAGTTTTCTTTGTGGGTTTTTGGAGAAAATTGAATAGAGGTATTAGACAAGGTTAGATGTCTTCCTAGTGGGGAATGTTAACTTTGAGAGTTGTTATTTCATGGTCTCTTTTTTTAGTAGTTCTCGATGGTAGTAGGGATTGTCGTTTTTAGTAAGTCACCCAGTTTACACGAACGGGGATTGGTTTGATCTTCTTTGAATGGTTTGTTGGATATTTTGTACCTCCTTAGTTTGGAGTGGTGATGAATCACATGATAACCATAGGAGG
This sequence comes from Sequoiadendron giganteum, assembly GCA_007115665.2. Classification (NCBI taxonomy): domain Eukaryota; kingdom Viridiplantae; phylum Streptophyta; class Pinopsida; order Cupressales; family Cupressaceae; genus Sequoiadendron; species Sequoiadendron giganteum. The sequence continues at coordinate 289,139,722 of CM021109.1, read as the reverse complement.
GTGAAGCTCAATGGGGGCCGAGATCTGGAATAATATGACGGGTAACTCATGTATCTTGAGTGGCTTTCTTCTAGGTTAGTATTATGTTTAGGCTACTGGTGTGTCATACTGTTAAACTCATATTGCAATGTATTCTTGAGTTAGTGTTGTCCTTGTGGTAGTTTTGTTTAGAGTTGAGTCAGCTTGTGACTAGAGGTTGTAGGGATTGTCCTTGTATCCATGTTACTGTCTCCTAGCATGGGGGATGGGCCTTTGGGTACCACTTGGTTGGGAGGAACGTGTGCCCTATGCCGTTGGGTCCCCCTTTGTTTTGCAGATTGTGTAGCAAGGTTTTCCAGTGGAGATCTCGCAATGGTTTCAGTATTTAGTTTAAGCTTTCTAGTTACTTCGGATTAGCTCTTGTAATTATTATTCCCCTCATTTTTTTTTTGAGGAGGAATCTTGTAATTGTAATAGTTAGGTTTAATCTATCTCATTTCAGGAATGAGTATTGTAATCTACTTTTAAGTTAATGTAATCGGGAACTTGTTATATGTCATTCTAGTGTTAGAATCTTTAATGCTTTATAAGTATGCGAAGTTAAATGTATGGTTAATATTTTAATAAATTCTTTTGTGCATGTAGTGTGTATGTTTTGGTTATTGATGTAATCTTGTCATGTTACCTTAGAGGTTGTTGCAAAGTATTGCACATCTTATTTGATAATAATGCACTTTTAAGAAAAAAATTGTACGCTTCCGCGTGGAGTTGCAACTTCCTTTAGGGTCTCGTGGCGGGGCATTACAAATTACACCACAAAAAGTCAGCATATGAAATTATTAATTAAAGGAGGCTAAATGTTGCCAAGATTTGAAATTAAATCCTAAAAAAATCTTAAGGGGTACTAAGATGCCCTAGGTGGCATCTTAGTCCCAAGTCCTGAAAAATGTGTGGCACAGACTTAAGGGACCCATTAAGGCACACTTGAAATTAGGGTCCCAAGACCTTTGGGGGACAAAGGTTCCCTAGATGGCATCTTAGTCCCAACCCAAAAATCAAGGACACTTAGAATTATTAAATTGTCATTTATCTTTTGGAGTTTGTTGGGATTAGCCATAAAAAGATATAATTTATTAGGCTTGTGGATGCAAAATAGGACCAATTAAGACACAAATAGGGATAAATAAAGCAAGGTGGGCTCAAACAGGTGTGAAAATGCAAGGGTATGCATTTTCCTACACTACAATTATATTTTTCCATCTTTGATCCATATTGGCATTGTAATAACTGGAACACTATTCTAGCATTGTAAATGCACTACATATAAAGTGTCACACCATATTATTGGGGGATTCTTAGTTGATTTATTTGGGATAGATCTCTTGGTACATTTATTTATTTATGCTTTTTATTTCCATGGATCATTCTAATGTTCCTTTTCTAACATCATATAACTATTCAACATGGCATCAAAATGCATTGAGTGTTCTAATGAATGAAGGTCACTCTCTATACGTTGAAAATAAGGTACCTGAATCTACAAATACAAATAGAAAGATAAAATGGATGAAGATAAAATGGATGATTGAACATACCCAAGGATGTCTTTGTAAACTATTTTTTCAATATTTTGTGCTTCAAATTGAATCATGTAAGAATTATCATGAAGCTTGGGGAAAATTGAACTTTGTATGGTACTACAGATGAAGTAAGAAGCTATCAAATTGATAATGAATTGATGAGCCTTGATCACAAGAAATATGACAACATCCAAGACTACATCACAAAGATTAATGATCTAAGAGAGAAAGTTAAAGCATGTGGAATTGATAAGAAGGACATTCAATTGGTCTACAATACATTGAACATGCTCAGTCTTGATTATGTTGCTTTTGTTTCTAGCTTTCATACTCATAGGTTGACTATGGGGTCTACATAAACTACACCTTCATTTACATCATTTTTGGAGATGTTCATACATGAGAAAAATTTGTTTATCTCAATGGGTCTCATCAAGTCATCTAAATCTTAGGCATTGTCGGCTAGTCAGGTGAAATAATCAAAACATTCTGATAAGAAATAAAAGAAATCAAAGAACAATCCACATTTAGATCAACCAAAGAATAAGTCCTTTTAAATATATAAATCATCTAAGAAGGATAAGTCTACTAGTTCATATTGCAAGAAGCTTGGGCATTATGAACATTCGTGTTATAAGAAGGATATTGATGAGTTGAAATATCTTCCCAAAAATAATCAAATTGATTTTCCTTCTAGAATTTATGATTCATCTTCTTCTTCAAAATAAAATCTAATAAGGGAAAAGGTCATGATAGTTTGGTTACTACATCAGGAAATAAGGGAACAAATCTTTGTGCTTTTTCAAGTCCTTGATCAGGGAGATGGCTTCTAGATTCAAGAGCATCTCATCATATGGCATCTTCATATTCTATATTCTCTTCTTTTGAGCCTTGTACTATGTCTCCTATTTTTATGGGAAACAACACATACATGAGTGTGTTTGGGAAGGGTTCTATTACTTTTTAGGAGGGCACTTTCAATGATGTTTTGTGTGTAACTCATTTGGCTAACAATCTTCTTTCCATATATCAGATTACACATGATGGAGATGGGAGGACTATGGAGTTTGCTCCTAATTTAGTTATCATTAGAGACTTGGATAGTAGAGAGATTCTTGCTACTGGGATGGTTGATCATTCATCTCAATTATACACCTTTGTAGATTTTGCATCTGATGATTACATTGTTCCTTCGACTGTTGATCACGCTTCTAGTGTGAACCATGTAATACCCCTCCATTTTTCTCTTTGTTCAGACAGTGTCCTTCTTTGCTATGCTTTGTTTTCTAGTTACTCATATACTTTGATATACTATATCATGTTGTTTGTTATTTGAATGCTATTTATAGAGTGATGTGGACTATTTTTGGTGGTGTGATGTACCTTCTTTGATGTTTTATTTGACATGCTTTGATTAGTATAATGATGTGTTGGTATAACATGGTTGTTGCACTTGAGTATTTTATTTATGTTAGAACTGTTAGTTTGTGATAAGTATATTGGTGAAGGGGACAAAATTGCATCACTCGCTTGCAAGCGCCCTACGATTCTGTGACTTCTTCTTCACGGTGTGTTTTACTATGATGTTTATATACATGTGCTATTGATTCCTTGTTTACAGGTTTGCAGGTACATGACATTGACTCCACCTGGCTTCACAGGTTTGAGCGTGTTGACTCAACGGTTATGTTGATTGGGAGATAGTAGCTAGGTTACTTGTGTCAAGTCTACACCCTAGCTTCAGTGTGTCATCGGGTTTAGTCAGTTGTGCTTGTTTAAATGTGTTTATTATTTCTTCGTATTATCATGTTAAAATGCTTTAAAAGAGGTTTAGTGAATTTCATTATTAAAAGTTGATTATTAGATTATGCTATTTTAAATGTTAGAGGTTTTAGAATTGATAAATTAATTAATTGAAATATAATCCTTGGATTATTTTATTTATTGATAAATTAAATTAATTAAATAGTTTATATTTGAAAAAGGGAAATGTTTTAATTATTAAAATATTTAATTTTGAAATTTAGAGGATTTTATGTTAAAAGGGTTGTTGAATATATTTGGAAAATGTGAGCAAGTGTTAGAAAAATTAATGAATTTGTTGGAGAAATTAATTTCCAGGAGATAATTTTGGCTTTGGGTGAGGAAGCGGAAAGCTTCTTCATGGCAAGGCATGAGATATTTTGGAGGTTGGATTTTTGTTGGGAGGAGGAGAATTTGTTGGAGAAAGTTTGTTTGCTATGATCTGGATAGTTTTTGGGGAAGAATTGGTTGTAGAAATTGCTTTGAAAGCTTTGGTAAAATTGGAATCTACAAGCGAAGTTGTACATCAAACATCACTTCCTTAGGCTTATGGATACAGGTTCCTTTAATTATTTGTATTTTTTTGCAATTTAGAAAGATTACTTGTACAAAAAGAATTTATAATCTGTGTAGGAAATTTTAAATTATTTTGTAATTTGTAGGGCTTCTGTGTTTGAAAATTTTCCATGAATATTTTGTGCTTCTGTAGAAGATTTTATAGTGAAATTAGAGAGCCTCTCTAGAAAATTATGTAAAGCTTTTGGAAGTTTTGAAAATACCCCTGTAGAAAATTCTCTTATTTTGTTTCCAATTGGATTTGTATGGATGGGAAATTGTATATCCTTTGTAGAAATTAGCTTATCCAAAGATTTGGGTAAAATTTTACTTGTACAAAATTTACTATGGGATTTGGTAAAATAATTATGGTACACCTTCCTCTAGCTTGGTATCTGGAAAAAGGAAATTGGGAAAAAAAACCTTTGTGCTGGATCTTGTGATATTCTTCCATAGAAATTTGTTATCCTCCTCTTTTAAATTTATTATTAAAAGTAATTTGAAAGCCTCTATGAAAAGACTTAAATTTGATTATTTAAAGTAAATTTGAGAACCTCTGTGAAAAGATGGAACAACCGTCTGTAGAATTTTTTGTAAATTTTGTTCTCTATATAGTTTGTAAGTTCTTCTCTATAAGAAAGAAAATTATTAAGTCTTTGTAAATTCTCTATTTAAAAAGGGAACCCTGTGTTGGAAATTGTTTCTTTGTGAAATTTGGGGTTTTTACCTTTGGGATTTTTACCTGTAGATGGTCTTTTTCAGGAAAATTTCCCCAATTAAAGTTATGGATTAAAATTCTTTGTATATATATATTATATATACATATATGTGTATACATATAAATGATTATATATATAAACATATATATATATTTTATTTATAAATATTCATACTATAAATTGTTAAACAATCATGAAATCGTCGTACGCTGGATTAAAAAAAATGGAAATTTACAAGGATCTATGGAAGGGTGTTTTGAGTTTATTTATAAAGGTGTGGGAGAGGCGCCGCTGCCATTGGCAGCACCCTCCACACAAGTGTGGAGAGAGTGCTACCAAGGGCAGCTCTGCCCCTCCCCATTCCATAGCAACCTCACCCTGGGGAGAAAGTTCAGTTGTGCAAGCACAACCACCCCCTCCCCATTTATAATGGAACTTCCATATTACTTTTAAAAATAGTGAACCACCATTTGGTTCGTCCACCCTCTATTGCATATGGATCTCAACTTTGGTTTAGAGTATTAATATTTTAATATATATATATATGTGTGTGTGTGTGTGTGTATGGAGTATTTTATTTATATATATATATATATATTGTTCAATGTGGATATTAAAGGGTTTTTATTAAGTTGATTTATTTTTAAATAATTGAATATTATATGTTTAAGTATATATAATTATATATATATTAAGGTACATATATGTATATATATATTGTGATAAAAAGAACATTTAATTAGGTGCATGGAACAGTAAGATTATAATTTTGAAATAAAATAAATTATCTATGGAAATAAGTATTTATTTTATTAAAAAATAATTGAGAAATTGAAGTATTATTTGGTTGAGGAAATTGTTTTTTTTTTAAATGGTCATTGGATTAGGTGCATGTAAATGGATGTAATAGATGAATTTAAAATGATGTGTATAGAAAGAGAGAAATTTATAATTTATTTAATGATTTAATCCATTTGAGGAAACAGTTATTTCATTATTTAAATTGAGGGAATTGGAGTAAAAGATAGAGTGATGTTCATCTCAGTTTGAAAGAATTTTATAATTAATTAGTTAAATTGGGATAATTGGGATGTGCAATTGTATTTAAGTATTTTATTGCTTGTAAGTATATTGGTATTAAAATTAAAATACTGTGAAATATTAAACTATTGTGTCTTTTGATATGCTTGTGATCTCTTCTATAGTATTTTGGGGTAATTGAATAGAAGTAATAGATGAGGTTTTGTAAGTCTTCTAGTAGAGGTATGTTAACGTTGGGAGGGTTGTATTTTATTGTATTTCCTTTTGTAATTCCTTTGAGTAGTGTGGTTTTCATATTCAGTGAGTCATCCGGTTTCCATGATCGGGGATGTTTTTCCTCCTTTGTATGGAGTGGTTTTGGTTATTTGTTCCTCCTTAGTTTGGAGTGGTTATGTTCCATGTGTTGATAGTAGGAGAGTGAATCTTGATGGGGGCTAGGATCAGTGAAGATCTGTTGGGTAACTGATGTACCTTTGTGGTGACACTTCTCTTGGGTTAGTTGTATGTTAGTTTTGTGAAGTAAAATATTGTGTAACATTGGAAGCAATGTGACCTTGTGATTGTTTGGTTCATGTATTTGGTTGAGTAAGTATGAGTCAACCTATGTCTAGAGGTAGTAGGTTTGGCCATGTATTCTTGTTACTATATCCTAGCATGGGGGGTGGGCCTACGGGTACCACTTGGTTGGGAGGAACGTGCACCATACACCATTGGGTCCCCTTTGATTTGTAGATTGTGATGGCGAGATTTCTGGTTGGAGAGATCGTGGTTTCCAGTTTATATTTTATTCTTTGTAATTATTTCAGTTGGTTCTTGTAATTATTACCCCTCAGTTGTATTCGAGGTGGTTGATTGTAATATGTAATCACATTTGTATGTACTACCTCATTTGGGGAATGAGTGATGTAATCTTATTTGTTGAGTTAATGTTATATGAAATGTATGAGAATTTAATTCCTTAAGTAGTTAAAATGCTATGGTTGTATTTATGATGTATGTATGGGTTTAAAAGTAACCTTAGTCTTGTAGCCTTGGAGGTTGTTGGCATTAGGAAGTGAACTTACATTTTTATTATACTTTAAATAAATAAAAAGTTGTGTTTTTGAGTAGTTAATTGCAACTTCCTCTAGGGTTACGTGGCGGAGCATTACAAACCATGATTTAGAGGAGACATTCAGCTTCTTAAACTTGGGATTTCTCACATTGGATACCATTCTCGAGCCTTGAATTTCATCTCCTCCTTCTTCTATTGAAGTTAATGATGCTCGTGTTGGCACAATACTGGCCTCTTGTGATTCATTGCAGCAGGATCTATAGCATCTTCCAACTACATCTACTTGGGATTCATACTTGATAGGAATTGGTGGTTTGTTTATTGAGTCCCACATTTTAGATTTTTGATACACCATTAATTGAATATATATTATCTTTGATGGAGATGATCCTTCTTCAATTTTTATGAGGGAATTCTCTAACCCTCTTGTTCATTCTCTACATGATCACTCTTTGCAACTTGACATGAATGTGGGTAATTTTGGTCATCATTTGGAGGACACTTCTTTGTCTTTAAAGGAGGCATATTTTTCTTTAGAGTGTGTTCTACATCTATCTCTAGGGATTATGGATTGAAATCTTTAGTAGTGTGGCCTAGAACACATGTTTGGAGTGTATCAACTTTTGAAATTAACATGGAGACACTTGAGTGTAGTTCAAAGACATCATATTTCATTCTTCTTCCCACATCTTCCTTTTAGGAATGGGAATAAATCATGGATATCATACTAGTTTTGTTTCTTCCTAAGGAGAGGAATGTTGTTTGATGAGATTGTATCATCTCCATTATTCAATGTCAAGATTCTACCATTGTAGGAGACTCATTTTTTAGGGGGGTTTCGTGGTATCTCTTCTTCTCCCTTATAGGGGTGTCCTTATCCTCATATGAGGTTTTGTCTCTCTCATGCATCATTGATATTTATTTTTATTTTATCTCTCTTTTTGGGAGGATTTTTGTCCCACTGGGTTTTCTTCTTTTCTTCGTTTGTGAGATATTGCATTATATATGTACATGGGTACCTAACATGACCTCATAGATAAGACCCATCTTTACATATTTGCATAATAATTGACCCCCTCAGTTTTACTTAAGGGGGGGTGTTGGTTTAAATAGTTTTGTACCTATCTAGAACCTATTTTCATGTTAACTCCATTTAGGTCCTAGGAGGGAATCTTTCCAATTAGTGTTAGTTGTCACTAGATCTTATCTTATCTTTTAAAATTTAATGCTTGTGTCCTAGTTCATTTAATATTTGTTGGGGTAGCTATCTCATTCAAAATTGAGACACATGTCAAGATCTTATCTAATCCTATCTCACACTTTCCCTTTATAAGAAAGGCATCATTTGTGCATCCTAAATAGTTCAATTTAGTTGAGTAAGTCCAATATATCACTGCAATCTTGAGTATTGCATATTAGCCATATCTTGCATCCATTATTGCAAATATGTGCTTACTTTTCCCTCTTATAGAAGGTTGTTTTTGTTTTTTATGGTGATCCTAGAGGTGTGAGTCCTTGAGTGACTCTAACAACCCTAAGGTGCAAGAGGATATCATATGTAAGTGTGCTTGGATTCAAAGGTACTTATAAATTGTTATCCCAAATCAAAATATGAATACAAATTTTAACCCAATTTCAATGTGAAAAAAACAAAGCACACAAAAAAAGATTAAAAGATCTATAATCAAATCCTTCAACTAATGTCCTACAAAATGATAAAAAAAATATAAAATTCATGGATAAATGAAGTTTTAAAATAAAGAGAAGACTTTAAATAAAATTTTTTAAACCCTGGAGAAAAAATTGCAAAATTTACTTTCACCATGAACTTTTCCACTAAGCCAACTTTCCAACACATAAAATTTTAAAATATGATTTATAAAAAAAATTATTACAATTTTATCAACATGTTCTTTTTATCAAATTTCAATAGGCTTGGGGTAACATCTTAAGCCCTCTATCGATTGGCTCTTGGTCGCCTAGGTGACTAAAAAGTAGGAAAATGGGGCCCAAATTGGCTAGGGGATGAGTCTAAGTGTCTAAGTATTGATTGTGACCAGGGGATAAGAAACCATCATGATAAGGGGCTAATTTCCAAAGGCACAGAGTGCTAAGATTTGGCTCATATATGACCAGAAGCTAGCTCTGACTAGCGACCAAGGGGCTTCTTAGCTTCCATGGAGCTCTTAGTTTAGCATATGACCATGGGACTTGTGACCTTATAAAAAAATTAAACCACCATCCAAGACCATCATGGACCTATAATCTTTATGCGATATAGCTAAGACTTTTTAAATTAAATAGATTTGAAAGAAACCTCCAACACAACTCAACATGTGATTTAAAATGGATGTTGAAAGACTTTAAAGCACTATCTAAATAAATTTGGTTGTTTTCTTTTTCATAACTTCGTGAGCATAAACATATATGAAAATTCCTATATATCTATGAAGAGAACCTTTATATGACATATACACAACATATATCCGAAAAAACCTAAAAAACACACAATGTATATCTTGTAAATTTGTATATACTTCTAACAAATTCATGAGTATATAATATGATAAATGTGTATATTCACGATGAGAGTTTATGAGTATATACCTCTAGTTTATGTGACCTGATTGTGTATATCATGCAAAAATAGCATGTGTAAAGTCAAAACTCCATTTATATGCCAAAGAAAAATATTGTATATACTTCCTATTAATTTTCTTGTTGAGTGGTGTGGTTTTCCATACAATTTGTAAAAAATTCAAAGTAGTGTGCTTTTGATACAAGCTTACAAACACCCTAAACACTTCTTTCAACAAAATACCAATTTTTTTATATTTAAATTCATTTCTCATCACCTACAATAATTTGACCTCAAAAACCACTCGAAGAACATACAAAATTTTCTTATTAAAAATCAACAACAAAGCTCAAACACACAAAAAATACCAATTTTTTTATATTTAAATTCATTTCTCATCACCTACAATAATTTGACCTCAAAAACCACTCGAAGAACATACAAAATTTTCTTATTAAAAATCAACAACAAAGCTCAAACACACAAAAATGAAGTTAGATAAAGGTGTAAATCCTTGACAAATCCACCAAAATGTAAGAAATAATCTAAAAACTAAAATGGAAACTAATTCAAATGCAATATTCCTATTTCAAACCACTACAACCCTCTAAATAGAGCTCAAAATGGAAATCAAAACAAAGAATAACATCAAACAATCAAAGAAAATAATACCATAACCTCTATTGTGGGTTGATTTGATCTAATTAATTTGGGATGTGGATGATCCTTTCTTGAAGATTACCAATTCAACAATATATACCTAGCATAGGTGATAATTGATTTGGAATGAAGGATAGTGTCTGAATTTATAGGCTTTTGGGAAATGGAATGGATGGTTAAGATTTCATTATGAGATCAATGGTGGAGAATAGTTGAGAAAAATTCCCTAGGATCAAGGAGAGGATGGAGCATGGACATGGAGGTTTTTAAATTTTGAATTTCTAAGATGAATTTACTAATTTTAGTATGTAGTTGTGAGCATGAGAAAAATAAGGGACATGTGCATATAGTGGGGCTAGATTTTTGGGTCGTGTTGAGAGAATAATGGGACCATAAGGACAAGTGTTCCTAGGTTCCCAATATTATTGGAATTTGTTGAGGGAATGTAGGTCTAATTAAATATTAATATTATTTAATTATTTTATCTATATGTAAGACAAAAAATAGGTGGAATATGATAATTAATTATTTATTTATTGTGAGGATATGGAAAAGGTGATTAATTAAATAATATGATTACTTAGTTAAATGATGGAATTTATGTGAAGGGGACTAGATTAGGTGATGGAATTGGTTGATTAGGACTAGGTAATTGGAAGTAGGCCTAGGTGATGAAATTGGCCGATTAGGGTTAGGTGATGGATGACTAAGGAATATTTTAGGTGTCTACAACATACGATTTGTATAAATTATTATTGCAGTAGTTCACCTTGTTTCTCAATATCTTTAAATATATATTTTATTTCTTCTTTGGAATTAGAATTTCCTAGGGCCTTATTTTTCTCTTAGGTGATCATTCACTTCCCTATTTCTTTTCATTATTTGATTTGATTTTTTCTCCCACCCTACCCACTATTTCTTTAGCCTTTAAGATTGCATTTCACACTTATTTATATATAATTTTTGAATACTTTTATTATTTATATTATCCCTTACGTCATCCCCTTAATCAATTTATCTTCTATAGTTTTGAGAGTTATTTGCATGCCAAAATTTATCCACCTCATCTCCCCTTTAGAAGACTTGCATGATTGAATGCTTAAAAAGCTACATATGTTGATAATTATCATGTTTATAACCTTAATGCTATTAATATTCATGGTTAGGATGATGATTATGATCATGATGCACATTGTGAATACTTAGAGTTTGCACAAGGACTTACTATTTTAGCTTATATTACTTATCTTACACAGCTTGATGAGGCAGTGCATAATTTAACCATCAACAAACCATTTGGATTGGAAGTACTTAAAATTGTTGGTTTCAATATTTCCCCCCCTATTTATTTGACTAGTACATCTACCATCTCCCTCCCTCCATAGTCATACCTCCTTCCATGATTTTCCAATCTTGTGGTATCTATTGAGGACATTACAATGGTATCAACACATATAACGTAAAATTATATATTTGCATAGGATTTCAAGAATATTAGCATTAACATCCATTGGTGAAATTACACATATCTCATCCAAACCAAGTGTGTCTTATTTCTATGTCAGATATATTTCAATTTATACCACCCTTTTTGGTTGGTATTATCATTTGTATAGATTTCTTCATTCCCCAAAATTCACTTTTGTCATTTTTTAACATCACCTCTTAGTTCCCAAAACAATTAAAATTTAGTATCTATGCTTAGAATAGGTGTTTTTTCTTTGCATAATATTATCTATTATTATTTTATCAGTATTTATGTGATGTAGAACTAAGATTGAATGCCCACTAGGGTACTAACTAATGCCACTTCCACTTTAACCATTTTATTTATAAGTGTTTTCCTCTTAGGATCCTTGTTCTTGTAGGTCAAATTGAGGATAATTGATGATGAATCTATCAAAGTTTTAGTTTAGAAAATTGTTTAGAATATTGACTAGGATAAAATCTCTAATTTGTTTTAGAGAATTCTAAGATAGAGGACTACACCACACCCTTTGACTTCTTCCACCCCTAGGTGCATTGTTCCCATGAGGTCTGTAAGACCCCTCCGTTTCGCTCTTTTAATCGAACAGTGTTCTGTTGGTTATGCCTTATTTGTTGTTTGTACTTTGACTTAGAACTCGGTTGCTATTTGATTGCTATCTGTTAAGCGATGTGAATGTGATATTTTGATGTGTTGGTATTGTATTCTGATGTTATCATTATGGCATGCTTTAGATTAGCATTGTGAAGATTTGCATTAATGATGTTTTAATTTTTTATTACATTAATGATGTTAGATACGTCAGTTAGTGATACTGTATTGGTGAAGGGGATGGATTGCACCACTTGCTTGCGAGCGCCCTATGATTCCACAATTTCCTCTTCACGGTGTGTTTTAATTATGACATATATATGCATGTGGATAAACTCTTTGTTCGCAGGTTGACAGGTACAGGACATCGACTCCACCTGGTTTTACAGGTTTGAGTGTGTCCATTTCCCAATGGTATTTGATAGGGAGATAGTAGCTACGTTTCTGTGCCAAGTCATCACCCTAGTCATAGTGTGGCGTGAGGTGTTAGTCGGGTTAAGTTGCTTTAATGTTGTTCATCTGACCTTGATTTCAGTTTAAAATTGCAAGTTTGAAAAAGGTTAAAATATATGTTTTGGTAGTTTAATTGTTGATTAACTTTATCTGGTTTATGTTGAAATGCAATTTATTTTACTATTAATTTAATTTAATTAATAAATAATTTAATCGTTGATTAAATCTATTTTATTAATTAATAAATTAATGATGTTGAAATAAGTTAAGTTAGTTATGGATATATTGTTTGAAATTGAAAAATATGAAAAATGATTTAAATTTCAATTTTAGAAAAGTTTGAATTCAAAAAATTGAAAATGGAGATATTTTGGCTATTCTGTTTTTGAAAATTTATGAGGGTTGGTGCATGGATATTTTTTGAGAAATTTCTTTATTATTGAATTTTTCTTCACAATTTTGGATGATGAAATTTTGGAAAAGATTGAAATAGAAGGAGGAAGAATTTTTGCATTTTTGTGGGTTTTGGTTGAAGCTTTAGAAATTTGTGGAGCTGAAGTTGGAATCAAGGCTCCATCTGGATCTTCTCTCAGCTCCGAAAAAAAAACCAGGTTCATATCTTTGAAATTAGTTTCTTTTGATTTTTAATGGTATATGGGTTGATGAAAATCATTTGAAATCTGATGTTTGTTTGCAAAACACAACCAGTTGGATTCTTGCTTTAAAATGGAAAAAACTTTGTTGAGGTTTGATCTTTCTCAAAAAAAAAATGATGTTCTTGAATGAAAATGATTATTTTTATGAATGGTTTTCCCATTTTATTCTGAAAATTTATGTTTGAAAATATATTTAATATATATACAAATATATATATATATAGTTATATAGTTATATTTTGTATATGGAATTATTGGGTTCTATCAAATTTATTTTGTAAAACTTTAACCCTGTTTGAAAAGAATCAGATTAAAAAAAAATCCGCAGGGCATTTTATTTGAAAATGAAAAAGAAAATCAAAAAATTAAAAAAAATCAAAATCAAAATAAAAGTTGTTGGAGGGGCTGGGGGCTCACCCCCATGGGAGAAACATTGGGGGGGAGCCGTGCCCAGCGTGACACCCATACCCTCTGCGGCCACCACTGGCACCATCACCATCACTGTTGGTGGCCAGCTGTGCTAAGCACAGCCGTGCCACCAACACTGGTGGTCGGTTGTGCATAGCACAGCGGCTGCCAACAATGGGGTTGGCTGGAAAGCTGCCACCCCATGGCCGACTGTGCAGTTGTTGCCCCATGGCCGCCCCTGATAAAACCGCTGCCGGCCCTAAAGCGCGGCCAACCCTAAAAGCGATGTGTGGCCTAAGGCACTGGGTTCTATTTTTTTCAAAAGAAAATATATATGATATGTATATATTCATTATTTTATATTATATTAATTTAATATTAAAATATGTGTATATTTTATATTATATTAATATAATATTAAGTAATAATATATAAAGTTGAAATTATTATTATTTCTTTAATATATATATAAGTGGATGAGTAAAATAAAGACATGATTTAAACATAATTGTTTTAAATGTAGTTGAGAAAATTTTAGATTAAAGTGCAATAGTTAAATTATGGATTCTATTTTGAAATATTATATTTCAAATGACAAATATTGGATTTATCTGTAATGTGTTTTACAACAAGATTAATTAATTTTTTTAAAAAAGTGATTTATTTTGAAAGGGAAAATGGTTATTTTTAAATGATAAGTTCTGAATCGTAGAAGTAAATACTTATTTTATTAATCAAGGCAATTAGGGAATTAAGTGTTGGTTTAAATTTCATCTTTGTCTGAAAGGGACATTATTGAATCAGTTTATTGAGCAATAAATTATTGCATGTTATTAAGGGAAATGGATTTAATATATCCGAAATTAGTTTAATTCCTCGCTACTTGCCTCGTGATTATTTCCTCTGAGTTCATGTTTTGGGAAATGGGTCAAGTGTCTTTAATCTGTAAGTCTTCTAGAGGACCCTAGAGGTTGGGGGTTGTCATTTTGTAATAACGACCGTTTGTTATTTCCTTGGGTAGTGCATGGGAAGTTATCTGTTATTACCCGGTTTTCACGAATGGGGATGTTTTGTACCTCCTATGGAAGGAGTGGATTATGTGATTTGTGCCTCCTTGTAAGGAGTGGCTTTGTTATGTTTGTTACCTCCAGTGTTTGGAGAGGGTTTTATTTTATGTCGCCTCCTTGTAAGGAATGGTCGTGATATCTTGTTTGTTTGCACTTTGGAACCCTTGGTGTTTGGATGGTATGTGTGTTGTCAAGTAGAAGAGTGGCTTCTGTAGGGGCCAGAGCCCAAAGAGGTAAACTGGATAACCTTCGGGGGTGGTTTAACAAGTGATAACTAAAACAATACTTATAAAATTAGGTGGTACTTCTCACTAATCAAGATAATGATGCCTCACTCATAGACTCAAGGGATCGTTTAGACTTGGGATGAGTGGGAAGGCTTGGAATGGCAAGGTCATCTATCTTATATGTACGAAAGGTATTTGATTCCGCATGAGTGAGTATGGGGGTCGGGATTCGGTTGAGGCCACCAAGATAACCCTTAGTGGGGGCCAGAGCCTATGAAGATTCTCAGAGGACAACCCATGATGAACTGTGTGATGACACTCTGTCTAGGACAATAGTTGGTACTTGATTTTGTGGGTATGGTTTCCTTAACATACCTGATGTGACCATAGTTGGTATTTGATTATTATGTGTATGGTTCTCATAGCATACTTAATCTACTTTATTTCTAGAAGCAATGTGACCATGTAGATTTGTACTTGTGTTGTAGTTGCATGGTACTTGTGTTGTACTTGTGAGGTACCTGTGATTGGTTGTGTCAGTTTGGTTCATTTATGATTTAGCCTGTGTCTAGAGGTAGATGTCCTTGGCTAGGATTTCTTGTTACTATCTCCTAGGATAGGGGGTGGGCCTTTGGGTTCCACTTGGTTGGGTGGCGTGCACCTAAATCCATTGGTTCTTTCTTTATGTTCATGTGGACGAGATTTCCAGTTGGAGAGCTCGTGGGATTCAGTTTCAGTTCTTGCTTTATTTCTTTTCAGTCGTTCTTGTAATTTATTACCCCTCATTAGTTATCGAGGTGGAAAGTTGTAACTGTAACCTTATTTATTGGACTTGCCTCATTCGGGGAATGAGATTTGTAATTGTAATATTTAATTATGGATAAATAAAATTGAAAGCTATCTAGTATGCTTTGATGTATTTATCTTGTATGGAATGTATGCATACTTATTATCTTAAGTAGATAAATGTCATGGATTCATTTATGTTGTTGTGGGTTAAGATGTAATCTTAGTCTCATAACCTTAGGGGATGTTTGCAATGGGTAGCGAACTTGTATATTAATTGTACTTAAACAAAAAAAAATAGTTTGTGTAAGTAGTTAATTGCAACTTCCTCTAGGGTTGTGTGGCAGGGCATTACAAGGTCAAGTCCTAGGACTAAATTTAATGAAATTTTATGTACAACCTCTTAGTGGTCTATAAATGCTAGTTATGTGGTGTTCCCAAAAACTAGGTGTATCTCTTTACATTTGTATTTTTATATGATTTCTAGTATATTTGATTCAATTTGGTTTTTTTTTACCATTTTATTCCATGTGTGAATTTCTATGATAGGAGTCCATATTGGTTTTTGATCAAGAGTAAATTTTGAATATGCCCAAAAAATTGAATACCTTGTGACCTCAATTTCTCCCCACCCTTGGGCACACTAGTTCTAGGATGTGAGGTCCTAAGATCAAAAAATAATTAAATTTAATTTGAATCCTCTACAAATAGTTTTGATCCTATTTCCAACATTTTCTAGTCTTTCCATATAAATTTGTGTTCATTTAATTATTATTTTATGTTTCCTAGAGTAGTATTTATGTGTTTTTATTTCCATTGCTTGTGTGTGTGTTTTTCTTACATAATAAATCAAGCTTAAATATTTTTGTTAGTTGCTAATACAAAAACACTTAATTAACTTAGTTTTATGATTATACATTAAATGTGCCAAATGTTGCATCTTAAACTATTCACATGTTTATGCTATGTCATAATGCTTATGGTATAATGTTCAAGAACTATACTACTCATCAATTATTCATATACATGTTTAGCTTATGATATATAGTATTCTTATTCTCATCTCATATATTTTTTATCACCCATATTTTTGTTAGAAATACATTCCCATATACCACTAACATCTAAACTCGAGATAAGTTTTAGATACAAAACATGTAGACACTCTCCACATTAATACCTCCATTTCAATCCCTCTCTATATATACCTAAGGAGGCCTAAAAATCCAAGAAAAGACTATACCATGGGCCCAAAATGACACTAAAATACCATATAAATAATTATCCCAACCCATTACATGAGAGTGGCCTTTAAAATATAATGTAACTCCTCACACAATCATCTTTGACCACCATCATCATAGTTGGAAAATGTAACTCCCAAGTACTTCCTTATGAAGTAATAATTACATCTTACACCCACTAATAATGGATGAATCATTTACGAGTCCACTATGTAACCCCCTCCTCACTTCATTGTAATAATATTTTTCAGTCACCTAGGAATAATAAAATAATTACACACGTCCCAACCCTTAAATGGGCATCCTATTTTCTCACTACATAAATTTTGGAGATGCATGCATAATTAATAAATTGTGAAAAAATTAAGTGGTATTAAACTTTAGGACATGTAAGGTGTATAGAAAACTTAATCCTATTGTTATCCCACTTGGTATTTGGTGGAACCCCTAAAATTTTTGTGTTCCACTGATGAATTTTGCAAAACATGGTTGTTTTCTTGGTTTGGAATATGTCTTAGGGCTTAGGGTTTCGGTCATTTTCATGATTTAGGGTTTTGTGTCTCTTAAACCCTTTCTAAAATCCTAATTATTTTATCCTCTTTAAGGGTGTTCTATTTTTTTGTCGACCTTTCACCCATACCTGGTCACTCAAGTCATAACTTATACCTTTGCATCCGTTCATTTATTGGCCCCTCAATCCTAATGTTCTTGTTCGCTACCCATTGGATTATTTTAATCATTGCTTTATCTAGTATGGGTCACATATCATTTTAATATTTACCAAAGGTCCTAAGTATAGAAATTAATATTTGTTCATCGACCTAATATTTCAATCTTAATACTTTTTGTCCCCATCAATCATATACCTAGTTGGCCCCTTTAAGTGATAATAATTATGCAAGTGTAGGTATCATCATTTTATGAAGACCATCAGATCTGGGAGATCTCATCTTGACCACTCCTTGCACACAATTTGGGTTTTATTTTCTATTAAAATAGTAGCATGGGCTGGTGGGCAAGTGTCATGTGTCCACTCTACTAGTGGGGCCCAACATTGTTAAAGGCAGCGGTTAGCAAGCTTTGAAGAAATCAAAGGTGGATATGAGAAGGTATGGTCTAATCTTGGTCATTCCCCACAAGCCCATAGGGTACCCACCTTCATCTCTTGTCCCTCAATGGGGAAGCAGGGAGATGCCGCGTGGAGCAATTAGAACCATCGAAGGAACATTGTTGAATGGGAAATATTATGGAAATATTTCAACGTATGGATTGAGTGTTAAATCTATGCTACTAAAGGGACCTATTGAGCATGTGTTATACATGTGAACAAGATCTTTAATCTTCACAATCCATTATATTTGAAGGTTATGTGCACGGGAAATTCTTTTTAAGGTAAAGCACACATATATTAAAGGTCTTAAATCTAGTCTACCCTTCCCCACCTCCATGTTGCTCATAGTTGTACATGGGTTAAGCCCAATGGGGGAGTAGGGAAGCCAACATGTGGATTTTCTCAACGTCGGTAAAAAGGTGGAGCCCATGGGTGACTTGGAGGCTTTGCCACACAACTTATTTTTGAATGGTCAATGACAATGGAGGTCTATATTCATCTTTTTCAAAATTTCTTTGACTTAATCTATATTGTTTGTTGGTCCATCTATCCATATGATCAATGACCAACATTCAAAGTTGGTATTGAAGTAAAATGAGCCATTTTGGTTCATGTGAGCAAACCATAATGGTAGATAAGATGCAGAGCTACCAAATGAAAAGATTTTGAAGTCATAAAAAATTGCTTTTAAAGCATAATTGCAAATTGGTGAAGCATTCAACACATCCAAGGAGTTCATGCTGTAGCTTTTGAGCTTGTTCGACAACCAACTTAGGGTTTTCTAGCATTCACAAAAACTAGTAAGTAAAATTGACACTTTGCCCCTCAATGACTTAAAATTTACTTGGTAGTGATCGCTCTATCATTTTCTCATTATGGTTTTTTTTGTTTAATGCATTTCTTTTAAGGTTTGACATTAATTTCAAACAATTAGCTTGTCTAGTCTTGTTGTTGTTTCTATCAAAACCTTGCCTAAGTTGTAGGCTTCCATTTTTCTAAAAAAACCCTAGTTTGCAAAAACCCTAGATTCGTGGCACCCAAAGTTAAAGCCTCTTCATCTAAAGAATAAGATTTTGGTTAAAAAACCCCTATGAGACCCCTAGTCCAAGATCTAACTGATTAGTTGAAGCCTTCCACCTCTGAGAAACCTAAGGGTCGGATGTTATTTTGTGGTACAAAAATTGTGGAAGGAATTGTTGAAAAACAATGTACTATAAAGGATACCACATTGCCCTACACTGGATAGACAATCTTTAGCTACTGGTTTGGAAATAGAAAATGTGGCATTCCTGTAGGCAACCCATGGAATTTAGATTTGGGGAAGATAATTATACCAAATGTCTATATGGATGTGGATTTACTAAAGGTAGTGGATGCAAACTATGATCCAGTCACAAGGACTATGAGGAATTTTGATGGGATTGATATGGTGAAGGTCACAAGGGATGAAATTGGTGAAGTTTGTACTCTCATAGAATGGAGTGAGGATATGGTTCTAATTGATGAAAAGGTATTAAGGGTAGAATATGAAAGGGTAAGGCACATTTTCAAAATTTTATTATTGCAGAATTATTTGGCATCTATTAATGGTTTAAGGATTATCTTCAACCTATCAAACAAAGAACCCTACCCTATCAACTACTTTGTCTCTTACATCCAAAGAACTTTCTACTCTTTGTGTCAAATTGTTGGTTATGACCCAACTTCAGGCATGCCCATGGTCTGGATGTATATGGAAGAACACATCCAACTCCCCAAAAATTGCACACTATATGATTATGGAGGTAACCGGGCATAAAAGATTCATGAGGGCTTGATAAAGCTAAAGAAAGGTGAAATTGGGATCATATTTTATTGGTATTCTTTGTTCATGCACATTTTTCTATTCAAGGGAGTTGTATATTTTGGTAAAGACATGAAACTGGAACAGAAGGAAGGTAACTTGGATTTTCCCATCCAATTTTGGACTACAATCCTATATAAATATGACATAAAATTTGACCATGTCATGTTTGAGAATTTGTTTGCCTCCAAGTTGAGGATATTACTGATTGTGAACATGCCAAGGATTCGTACAACCTTGCATGCTTTTCTAAGGCCTAAGGATATAAGGCCATATCTAAGCATTGATCACAATTGGGGAGATGGCATACCTTACCCTAGCTATACAATTTTAAGGGTATATGGCTTAGTTGTCACAACCCACATGTTACCAAAGGATGTACCAGAAAGAATTGGTTTTCTAGAGGTGATGTGGAAACTTTTAAATGTGGAGAATAATCATTTAAAGGACCAAGGAAAGGGAACTTTCTTCCCTTAATATAATTGTTTTTTTTATTTTGTTATGATCAAAGGAGGATGGGATAAGATTAATGATATACTCAAGCCTTTGGGAATGAAAAGGGTAGGATCAAGAAACCATGATCCTGAGGGATTCATGGCATGGTTGAAAGTAAGGATTACAAGCTCAAAGTTTATTCACAATTTCCATTTCCTAGAGGATGTGATTATAAACATCTTTGATTTTCAAAACCAAGATGATAGGAAGATGAAGTGGGTTGAATTTAATAAATTGCAAAAGGAAATAAGAGCAAAGGATCCATAGTTCACTACTCTATAAGAGATTCCTAATGTGATCCAGAGAATTGAATGTCTACCAAAATTTTGAGAAAGTAGTTGGGAACCTAAAAGATGAGAGATTAATTAAAGAAAAGGGGAATGCTATTGTAATAGAAGAAAAAAGTGAGGGGGAAACCCCTGTGATGGAAGAAAGGCCAGTCTATCAACCCCCTAAGGAAAATAAAGTAATTTCTTTTAAGAGGAGGAAGAACAAGGTGAAGGAAAATGATACATCTACTGCCTCTTCTCAATAGGAGGATCAAATATTCCCCTCACTAGAAAATCCAATTCCAACACCATGTCCTCCTAGGTCAACTAGACCTACATTAATTTCTATTGATTCTCCACCAAGACAAGAATCACCACCTAGGTAGCCACCTCAAAAGTGACAAAAGGTTGAATCCAGTGGCCTAGTGGATCATGAAGAAAATTTTGAGGATGAAATATTGGTGACAGAAGAGGAAATGCAACAAGGAATGCCTTCTCCACCCAAGGAGATAGTACCATAGAAGCTTGGTATAAGATTGAGCAAGGTTAAACTCACTGGCATAAATAGCCAAGATGATGTTAGGGAGGAGGCATGTGCAAAATTCATGGATGATGATTCTTTTGTAAAATCTAAAGCTTTCATAGAATTTGTTTGGAGTGCTAAGAAGGATGAATTTATTAATAAAATTGTAAAGAAAATAAGTGTGCATCTAGAATTTCCTAATGTAGCCATCCAAGCCCAAGTAATAAAAGAAATGAAAGAGAAATTCTAAGAAATAACTGCTCAAGAGGGAAAATAATTGGTGAGAAAAAGTGGCATTATTATATTTGTCAGAATGGAATTTTTCTATACAATTCTGAAGAGGATGCGGCCATTGCACTGCAAGGATTTGCATTCAATGAGTAATAAGACACATTGGCCATCTGGGCCCAGCCCCCAAAACCAAGAAGCCAGATATTGTGGAACCTTTTGCAGATTACAAAGGGGGTCTAATTATATAAAGAGTATCTAATACTTCAGCTATTAAGGCTGCCACAATGTCAGTTAATGTTTCTCAATTCATAAAAGCAACAATTGAGTCAGTAACAACTAAGAAGGAAAATTTTAGAAATTTGTACAATGATTTGTTGATCTAGCACGGTAAAGGCCAACAACAAATAATGTAGCTATAGACTGAAATGGCATTGTTGAAGCAAAAAATGAAAAAAATCAATCTCATGATCCAATGCAGATAGATACTGCTCCTCCCTCTACTTCACAAGAGCCAACACTTGTTGTCTCTACACCTCCCACAAGTTATTCATGGGAAATTGTGCCTTATAATATGGGAAATGTGCCCACTTCAATGGAGGAACCAAGCACTTTAGAGGCACCACAAGAAAAAGAAATCAGTGGGGAAGAACTACTTGCAAAGTTGAAAGAGTATCAGGAGAAATATAGTCAACATGATAAGATGGTTCTTTATAGCAACTTGAATATTATAAATGTAGTGTTGGAACATCTGAATAGAGGAGTTGACAAAAGATTAAATAGCATCCATGCTAATTATTCTTCCATGAAGGATGCAATAAACAATTTTGATATAGATCAAGAGTCCAAAATTTCTCTCATGCAGAAGTGGATCCCAAGACTTTAGGATTTAAGATTAATGGTTGTGGGGTCCAAACATGATGTCAATAAGCCTAATAAAATCTAACCCGCCCTTAAAATTGTTAATGGAATTCAAGAGTTTCAGGGAAGATGGAGCCTTTGTAGCTTAAGATAAGGGAGTTGGTAAAGAAATTTCATGAGATAAATCATGGTCTCCTTCCTAACATTTTGAATCATAAAGGTGATATTAAGTCTCTATAGTATTGGATAAAGGAAGCCAATGAGATAATTATAGATCAAGCAGCCAAGATTTGTGAAGAAGCATATATGAGCATGTTCAAGAAGAACATGGACATGCTTGCTTAGGTAGGAGTGTCTCTTGAAGAATTTGATAAGGAGGCTAATCAAGTTGTCACAAAGTATTCCCCTTATAGGTTAAAGGAAAACAATATTATCACTTTCAAAATTGGACCTCTAAGGAAGAATTTTAGGCCTAGAAGAGTAAGTACCTTGATTTCCTTGAAGATTGAGGTGTAGTTGTGGAATGATAAGCAAAATTTTGGTCTTAGGGTTTGCAACATGGTGAATAACAAATGAAATAAAAGCAATACATGGCTTGGAACTAGTACAAATTAGGCCTTTGATGAAGTATGGATAACATATTGCTTTCTTTACTATTTGAAGTGGATGACATAGATGCTGACATGGACATGGTTCTACTATTCTAATTTTATTGTTTTATGTTTTGGTTTCTGTTGACCTGGTGGTACGTGGAAGACAATTTTCCCATTGAGAAGATGCATTGATGTTGCTACAATGAGAAATATTCCTTTTGGAGGGTGGGGAAATCTTCTTCAGCAAAGGAGTTTTTTCTTATATGTTTTCCCCCTCTTTGAAATACAAATGTAACCACTTGGGGAGATTTTGAAATTCAAATTCAAATGAATGTCAAATGTAAAATGT
The DNA here is from genome assembly GCA_007115665.2 of Sequoiadendron giganteum. Taxonomy (NCBI): domain Eukaryota; kingdom Viridiplantae; phylum Streptophyta; class Pinopsida; order Cupressales; family Cupressaceae; genus Sequoiadendron; species Sequoiadendron giganteum. Next base: position 289,116,563 of record CM021109.1, on the reverse strand, counting down.
GATTATAAGTGTAATTTGGACCAAATCTTGTTTATCCCTTGTTCTTTTAAAATGGGATTCAAGGCCAATTGCACAGGCCTTTGGTTGGTTAAGCATTCAAACTTATGTACATGAGAATTTTTTAATTCAAGCACAAAGGAATAGAATAGTATTGAGTCTTAGGCTAAATTGGAGTTTGTAATAGACATAATGGTTTTACAGTAATGATAGCATATTAATGAGAAGATGCAAATTCTGGAACAGTTTCTCTCCTCATATACTTTTTCAAGTGGATTATTGATAAAATGATCAAGGATCTTTTTATTGGTCTTCAACCTTTTTTGTTTGAATGTATGGTTTTTTCTTTACTTTAATTCAAAGAATTAATTAAATTTTTTTGTGAGATCATAGGCCCATGTGATTTAGTATAAGGATTTGGTAAGTATTTATTCTTCTAGGAGATCTTGAGTTGTTTATTGCAAAGATATATCACAAAAGTCTACAAATGTTGAGTATAATAATTGTTGTATTATAGTTTATTCTAGATTTAAATTAATTTCCCATTGATAAAACACCGATCTATTAATTTTGTAATCTTTGATATAATTGAGTCATTCTTGCCTATCAAAGAACAAATCCATATAGAAAAACATTCATACTATTGAAATGCACAAGACAACTAAGAGGGGGGTGAAGAAGTTGTACCAAATTACTTTTACTTTTGACCTTAACCAATTCCACTTTAACTTTAATTTTTTATTAAGTATAAACATGAAATGTAGACAATAGAAAGCAAACACCAGAGACACCAGATTTATGTGGAAAACCCAATGAGGGAAAAACCACGGTGAGGATTAACTCACAATATAATAGTAATGAGAAACTAGATACAAAGGTGTTGGAATCAAGGAACACTAAGAGGGGGGGTGAATCAGTGTTCTGCAAAATTTAACTTTGTTAATCTAATCTTTAAACCACTTATAGAATTGAACCAAAAGAAAGATGAAATAACACAAAGCAATCAACCACAACACCATAACACAAGGATTTTTATGTGGAAACCCTATTAGGGTAAAAACCACAGTGAAAGGCCAATCTACAATATCAGTATACTCAGAATAAGTGTTTACAAATGGTAATGCACATGCATTTAGGCACATTGCCTAGAGCTCACTGCTTAGATACAAAATGAAGACTCACTGTCCTATAAAACATTTGGATTACATCCAAAATATTTGAATTGAAAAAATAGAATCTACTAATTCCTGATTACAATTTTGATTAAGCACATCAATCGCATTCTTGACCTTTTGTCTGATTTTGCTCTGTCTTCTTTAATTCACATCACAAATCCTTTTATGCATAAGTGAAACTATGCATAATCACTCTACAATCCTTCTAACTTTTGTAACACACATCAATACACTTCGTAAATACATCCAAATGATATAAATGATCATTATATATATCTGCAACTAAAGATTAATCAACCACATGTCGGCTTCAATAAAACAGAAAATATTTACAAACCGTCAGCTCAATCTATAGATAATTTTCAATGCACATCAACCAAAGTCAGAAAAAACATAGTGAGGACTCAACAAAAAATCCTCAAACATGAAACACTTCAAACAATTTCCCTCGAAGATCCACAATATGCTATATTCACTTAGTCGGCTTTCTTGCACTATTAGACAAAAAATCAATCAACTGGATCTTCTAACTTGTACACGAATCAATACGAGGCTCTATGATTCACAGATAACATAGTTCATACATTGAAATATCTTCCCTGAGATCCACAACTCAAAATGATAACAAAGAATTGCATATAAATCAAAAAACACAACTCTGTCGGATACCCTGTTCTAGCTTTGACAGATAATACATTTCTTCGATCTAGCTTATGGTATAAGAAACTACTAAAGTGTGGATTGAATCACTGACTAGCATTGCCATAAATGACAATACTAGATGACATGTGTAGTGTCGCTTGCCAACAATCTCCCTCTTTGGCATTGATGGCAACACTTAGTGAAAAATGACTAAGTGTCGGATTAGTACCAACATGAATACATTGCCAACCTTCAAAACTTCAAAACACAACTCCCCGTGAGATGAATATGGAATTTTTCACTGTCCCACTCTCCCCCTTTGAAATCAATGGGAAAGACGGGAATCTACATACCAAAAATCAAACAAAATTTCTATGAACAAACTACATATGTACACACATTCTTCTACAACTTACATAAACTTGAATATGTCTGCAAAATTTCTCTTCAACAAGCTCAAACTCGTGTCCCAACTCTTTTTGAAACTCTCCAAAATAGTCATGTGACCACAAAATAAGTAAAATTGCATCTCTGCTAAATCAAGGTTTGTTGGATCACTGGCATCCATAACATCATGCACTTCCTTCAATGCGCTAAGCATTGTCTCCATCTTAGGACCAATTAGACCTCTAAGCTCGCATACTCTTTCAATAATTTTTCCTTCTTCATGCTTGAAACTTTTGATTTTATCAAGCAGGGATATGACTTGACCTTCATGCTTGCTCACAGAAACTGTTAGAGGATCAAATGCTTGAGAAATATCTGCTAACTGTTTCTCATATTCCTTCATTTTCTTTTTAGTGTCCTTAGTGAACTTATACAATGATAAGCATGACTTATAAATGTTTTCACCTTCATACAAAGCACCTTGAATATTTTTTACACGGGTAGCTAACAAATATTTATCATTTGCAATCATTCCCTTTAATCTACCAAGCTTGTTTGCATCAAATTCCTTTTGAACCTTATCCATAGATGACTTTTCAAGAGACTCATAGTGAGTACTTACAGAATTGACAAGTTTCTTTAGCTAACTGGATGGAGAATCAGATGAGTCCTTGAAATATATAGGCATGATCTTCTCCAAAATACCGGATGCAAGGTTTAACAACTCAATGTCTTCAATGTGCGATTTCAGAATCTCTTCCCTTGCCTTGGCCTGAGAAAATGATGCTACCTTCAATTTCTCAATAGGAGATAGAGTGACCAAGTTGATAGGACCTTTAACTAGTTTAAAATCAAACTCCTCCTATTGTTCTTCCAAAAAATCCTTTATTGCCTTAGCAGTGTCTCTTGCTTCCACAGGAATCTCCTTCGCTTCAGCCTTCTTTTCTTCAATCATTGATTCTTCCTTAGCTTCAGGAATCTCAATTTCATCAACTAAAACAACTTTAGGAGCTTTAGTCTCCATAGGAATTTTAGCATCTTGCATGTCAAGAGGTTTCAGACTATCCTCAAATGTATCTTATTTTCCTTCTTCATTTACTAGACCAAATGGAGCATCTTCACTATGAGCTTCTTCAGAAACAACATTATATCTATTTTTCAACATCACTTCCTTAAGGATTTTCTCAGTGTCTTTTGTAACTTCTTCAGTCTGTCCAATCATCAGCTTGTTTACCCTTGTTTTTCTCTTAAAATCCCTTTTTCCATCACTTAGGATCTTCGTCACTTCATCCATTGACATCACCGAACACAGATCAACAAGTATATGTTCTCTCATTTTCTCTTCTTCAGTTCTTGCATTCACTCTCCTCATTTCTAAAACTTCATACAAACCTTTAGGTAACCCATACATTATTTCAATGAGAGTCATATTGAAATTATTCAAATAATTTATTGTGGTTTCCTCAAGAATTCTTTCACCGACACTATCAAAGGTGTCAAACCATTCACAAAGTGGCCTAAGATTACCATCCTTAATCAGGGTTTTTCCACTTCTTCTATACACATACCTGATTTGTCAGTTTTCATCTTTTTGTTTTCTTTCTCTTCACTGGAGGGCTTTTCCTTAGATACATTTGATACTTTTGAACCCTTCTGCTTAATTTCTCTTACCTCTTCATCAGATTCAATTTCTTCATCCTCTAAAACAACAACATATACTCTTGTGCTTTTATCCCTCTTTCTCTTTCCATCTCTCTCGAATGTCTTGACTTGAGCTATTACAGGACTTGATTTCTTTGAGAGAGAAGAGCCCCTTGTAGTTCTAGATTGAGTAGAGGATGTTTTCAGACTAGATGACTCAGTTCTAGTAGGCTCCCCTTTTCCGGCTTCTTCTCTTTTCTTCCTAGCTTCCCTCACAGTTTCAATAGATATACCAAGGCTTTCTACAAAAGATTCAACTTCCCTTCTCACTCTCCTGACTATCATAGGCTTCCTTATTTGATCATGCACTTGTATATCCTTTTCTGCAAAGGTACCAAACCTTTCTTCTATTGGATCTCAAGGTTTACTCAACAAGTGTTCATCATATAGCTCCAAAATGTGTTCTTCAACCTCATAACCCATATGCATTATCCAAACTGTCCTAGGTTATGCTGCTTCCATCAGACACTGATCAATTTCAACCATGAATAAAATAGTGTACTTATAATTTTCCATAATAGACTTAGGAATTCTTTCCCTAGCTTGAATTACACTTTGAAAGTTTTTGAAGTAGCCCTAGAGAGTAGTTTTCCTTGCTTTGATATCTCCAATTCTGTATAACATATCCCTGATTTGAACAACTATAGGTCTGTCACTTTCCCATTGCAGTCTACCAACTCCTAGAACTTCATTCATGAAGTAGAAGAATAGACACAAAATTATATTGCCATATTTGAATATGTTCTTTTCTTTCTTGATTTTCCCAAGGTTTTTAATTAGCTGCCTTCTAAGTAATTCACATAGATCATATTTTGCATTTTCTTTGACCATTTGATAAGTTGCATAGATTGCAATACTGGATACGGAGCTATACCGGTTGGAGTGATAGATCTTGTATCCAATAACCATAAAAACAAATCTAACATCCACTTCGATGATATCATTAACTGTCATGGCCCTTCTATCGAAATTGGAATTGGTTGCATCTGTGACTATTTGGTTTTTCATGTATTTTAGTGTCAACAACCCATCGGATGAATTCAAACTAGTAACAATCCTTATAGCTTCCTTTGTAATCTTGAAAGGTTGACTTAACCACATAAACTCGGCATGCACTTGAATCAATATGTATCAAACCCATTCAGTTTTGTCGAACATGGGAAATTTCACAATTTGAGTGAACTTCTTCTCCTCCAAAGTCTTGAATTCAAGTTTTTTTACACAAAAATCTTCCCCCACAATGTGATTGGTGTACAAATTCAACAACTGGGAGCTTCCTAATTCTTCAACATTTGCATGAATGTATACCCTAATATCTTCGATATGCAAAACACCATATGGAACGAAAGAAAATGCACCTATTGGTTTTATCTCAAAAAATTTGAATGGATGTTATTGAATTTTGGATGGGGCCTATCCTTAATATCGACAACCAATGGGGCAGCCATTTCTAGAAATTTCAAGTTCATGAGTTCACAGATAAATAACTTTCATCATATTAGGGTTTGATCACCGAATCACCTTTAGACTTCGTATTTCGCCAAAATTTGCTTGCAGAGCTCTCGAAACTTCTTCTTCTCAAAGTGCAAAGTGACAAATGAGAGATAGAAATGACTTTTTATCATTCATGCACCTAAATTTTTATTCGCAATAAATGTTTTTTCCCTAGGCCATTTGGATACCCTATTTTCATAAACTATGAAAGAAAATTCTTTCACGGACCTTCAATATTGCATAAGATTTCTCCACAAGAGATCCCAAAACCTCTGCACATCACTAATGCAATCAATACTATCTACCACATTCTGGTGTCAACTACTGACAAGGGGGTTAAAATATTTTCTTGAGAACTCCCGCTAGGCCAGAGCCCTTAAACTAATTCCCGAATGAATTACCAGAACCATATTCTGGTGTTGGCTCATTTTCTACAACAAAAGAACTCTTCTTCACCCATGTCTTCTTCATTTGCTTCCTGATCTCATCTGTAGTAACTTTCCCTTTTTCCCTTTTCATCCTTCTACATGTTTTTCTTTTGATTTTTTGGACCCTTTCTACTTCTACAAAATATAGCAATGTGACCGGTTTTGTTGTAATTGTAGCACATCACATTTCTTTGTCTAGACCAATTATTCCATTTATTTTCTCTTGATCTACATTGGTTAGCAATATGGCCAAATCTATTGCACGCGTAACTTCTGACATCTCTATTGAATTTTTTTTTTGACATATTTCTTCATTCAACTGACTTATGACCAAAATTATTGCAATTGAAACACTAACCCAATAATGATGGACCACTTGAATTGATTCTACTTCTACATTGAGAAGCCATATGACCAAATTTATTACAAAAAAAATAGTAACCATTGACCCTTTGAGCATTAGGTTTTCTTACTGGATACCTTCCAGCTTTGTTCATCTGATTTCCTTGCCTAAATCTCCTTTTTCTAGATCTAGAGCTTTCGAATTTCTCATATCCAAGACCTTGCTTGTCACTTCCAGTCCTCGGAATTTTAATCAATTCATCAAGCTTAGCTGCTAACCTTGAACTTCTCCTTGTATTCATTTGCAATAGAAATTTCATCTATGAGGGTAACAATATTTCTTTCAAGCTCTTCTTCATTGCCTCTGGATTACTGCAATTCAAGCACCAACTGAATGAATCCATCATTGATTTGGCTGCATTCTTCAAATTTCTCTTTCAAGGACTAAGAAAGATTCTCTTCATTCTTATTTCTATCTTCAATCTCCTTGTTCATCCTCATCATAATAGATTCCATCTCATGCTTCAGGACAACATTTTCTCTATAAAACTTTTCACATTCTTCTATCTTTTCCTTCAGGGCTTGACTCAGGTGTTCATCTTCCATGCTTTTACTGTCTTTCTGCTTCATCTGATCACAAAGTTCCTTTCTCTTTTCCCTGGACTTATTGATTTGATCTTTCAATGACCGAATGAATTTCTCAGCATTCAAGAGGCTTGCTTGCAGTTCCCAAACTTTAGATTTAGACTAATCAAGATCATCTAATGGCACCATAAGTTGTTGATGAAGACTACTAGAATCCATTGAATCACTTTCTTGGATCTTCCCCAAGTTTTTAAACTTATTTTGAGGAACTAATCTCTAATACCAATTATTGGAATCAAGGAACACTGAGAGGGGGGATGAATCAATTTTCTACAAAATTTAACTTTGTTAATTTGATCTTTAAACCACTTATAGCATTGAACCAAAAGAAAGATGCAAGAACACAAAGCAATCAACCACAACACCATAACACAAGGATTTTTATGTGGAAACCTTGTTAGGGGAAAAACCATGATGGAAGGCCAATCCACAATATCAGTATACTCAGAATAAGTGTTTACAAATGGGAATGCACATGCATTCAAGCACACTTCCTAGAGCTCACTGCTCAGATACAAAATGAAGAATCACTGTCTTACAAAACATTTGGATTACATCCAAAATATTTGAACTGAAAGAATAGCATATACTAATGCCTTATTACAGTTTTGGTTAAGCACATCAATCACATTCTTGACCTTCTATCTAATTTTTCTCTTCTTCTATGTCTACTTTAATTCGCATCACAAATCCTTTTATGTACAAGTGAAACTATGCATAATCACTCTATATTCCTTTTAAATTTCACAAAAAAAATCAATAAACTTTGTACATACATCCAAATGATATAAATGATCACTTATATATATCTACAACTAAATATTTAATCAACCACATGTCGACTTCAATAAAACATAAAATATTTACAAACCGTTGGCTCAATCTATAGATAATTTTTAATGTGCATCAACCAAAGTATGCCAAAATATAGTGAGGACCCAACAAAAATCCTCAAACATAAAACACTTCAAAAAATTACCCCTCAAAGATCCACAACATGCTATATTCACTTAGTCAGCCTTCTTGCACTTTTAGATAGAAAATCAATCAACCGAATCTTCTAACTTGCACATGAATCAATACGAGGCTCTATGATTCACAGAAACATAGTTCATACATTGAAATATCCTCCCTAAGATCCAAAACTCAAAATGATAGCAGAGAATTGCATATGAATTGAAAAACAAAACTTTGTCGGATATCTTATTCTAGCTTTGATAGATAATACATTTCTTCGATCTGTCTTACAGTATAAGCAACTAATGAAGTGCAGGTCAAATCACTAGCTAGGGTTGCCATCAATGAAAACACTAGATGACATATATAAGATAGCTGAGAGGTGGGGTTGAATTATTTGTACCAAATTACTTTTACTTCTAACCTTAATCAATTCCACTTTAACTTTAATCTATTATTAAGTATACACATGAAATATAGACAACATAAAGCAAACACCAGAGCCACCAGATTTACATGGAAAACCCAATGAGGGAAAAAAAAGGGCGAGGATTAACTCATAATATAATAGTAATGCAAAACCAGATACAAAGGCTCACTTCTAGAGGGCTCACTGCATAGAAAGGACTCACTATCCAAATACAAAGGCTCACTGTCTACAAATAGGACTCATTGTCTAGAAGGAGGCTCACTACCTACAGACAAAGAAATGCAATAGGAAATCCACCACAATAGGTTCCACACATTCGCAGTCTAATCAAAGAATTGCAGACCCCATTAGCTCACTACTTCCAAGAATCTAACACATCAAAGTACTATTGCCTTGATTCACTTTCACACACTTCACAATAATTCATCCAATTCACAACATCTTGACTTGTATTTATACCATCTTCAATCTTGAAAACTTTCTCCAAGGTCGTCTATGCATCCTTTATTTTACAAATTCAAGTTAGGTCAATGACTCAATATTCTTGTAGTGGATAAGAATGAGAGTGGACCAATTACATAATTAATTAGGACCCAAAAAACATCTTGTATCAATCACATGCTTCCTTAATTGATTCTTTTGCTCCATATAACATGTAAACACCAAGTCATCTAAACCTAATGAAAACACCAAAGAACTTTGAAGTACGTGCATCCACATCAAGATGATGACATGTAGATCACACAACATGCTTCACCAGACATTGGAACACCTCTTAGATACATTGGACTATTGAATAATGTTCTATGTATAAATAATATTGTAATAGCTCTGGAAGAATCCTTCTAGAGCACCAAACCAAAAGCACGTTTTCCAAAACATAGAGGAAATCAATATTAACCTTCTTTTAGATTTACAAGATTTGAGACAAACCACTAGCAGACAATGGACCAAAGACATCTCTCCCATTCCACAGACAAACAGTTATGCCAAACCGATTCACACACCAATGAACACATATTTCACTCTCCATCAACCCAAAAGATAAAACTTGGGATATTATCCATTGAAGCCCATAAATAGTACTATAGATCTACACAAGCATAGTATCAATATAGAAGAAATCTAGAGAACATTATCGGAGCACACTCAAAATACACACACAACCTTATCTTCATTTTTTATAATTTTCTCAAAAGAACTTGACATTAGCACATCTGCAACACCATAAATATAGCTCTATGTACTCTCAACACTTCTACAGTATCTCAACTATACATGTACCACCTATAATAACTCTAAACTGTGTTGGCATCAATGACAACATTAATGACAAGACCACCAAACACATTCATACTTGCAACAATCTCCCCCTTTGTCATTGATGGAAACACATGATGTGAAAAACCATCAAAGACAACATACACATTCGCCTACTTCTTCTTCCCTTTCTTTTTTAGATTAGACAGCCTGCACAACATTTATGCACTCTCTTCTCCTTGTAAGATTCTCTCTCCCCAAATTTAAATAGTATTTTTCACATGACTCTCTCCCCCCCTTTGACATCAAAAGGAAAATAATGTTTTTGCATGAAAATTATACCATATAAAGCTTTGATCACTCCCCATTAGGAGTGAACCCATATCGCATACTACAACAGTGATACTCTCTACTCCCCCTAAGGAGTAGACCTCAATCATTAGTCCAAAAAAATTAAGAATCTTATGATCCACTAGACTGATGCACCTCCATGTTCACCTAGTTTAAGGAAGGAGGGGAAATACCTCCTAACTTCCCCCTGAGATACTCAAAAGTATCCTTCGGAAGAGCCTTAGTAAATATATCTACAATATGATCCTTAGTAGACACATATTCAAGTCTAACTTCATTTTCTAATACCTTCTCCCTTAAGAAATTATATCTGATAGATATATGCTTTGTCCTAGAATGCATCACCAGATTCTTTGAAATTTTTATTGCACTTCTATTGTCAAAAAAGATAGGGACAGGCTCATCACACATCACACCTATATCTTTCAATGTTTTCTTCATCCAAATTACCTGTGTACAGTAGGATGCTACTACAATATACTCAGCTTCTACAGTGGACAAAGAAACTAAATCCTATTTTTTCTTAACCATGAGACCAATCTTCCTCCAAGAAAGAATGCACCACCACTTTTAATCTTCTGATCATCTACACAACCAGCCCAATTTGCATCAATGTAGGCATTTAAGGTGAAATCAATATCCTTAGGATACCATAGACCATAATTTGAAGTCCTCTTTAGACATCTAAATATCCTCTTTATAGTTGTAACATGTGTCTCTTTAGGTTCTTCTTGAAATATGGAAATTGAACATACTGCATGCATGATATCTATTCTAGTACCAGTAAGATAGAGTAGTCCGCCAATCAAAGACATGTACATGCTCTAATCAAATTTAGAAGAGTCATCATACTTACTCAATTTGCATCTAATCACCATAGGGGTACAGATCACTTTGGAATCATCCATTCCAAACTTCTTCAACAATTATTTAATATACTTAGATTGTGAAATGAATATTCCCTTATCAGTTTGATTCACCTGAAGTACAAGGGAGAAATTCAACTCACCAATCATAGACATCTCAAACTCTTTTTATATCTCCTCTACAAATTTATTGCACATACCTTCATTTTCTCCAAAGTTAATATCATCAACATACACCACAACTATCAACATTTTGTTTCTTTCAACTTTGAAATAGATATTTCTAGTTGTAGAGCCTTTTCTAAACCCTTCTTGTGTCAAATATCTATCCAACCTTGCATACCATGCTCTGGGAGCCTGTTTAAGTCCACATAGTGCATTTTTCAACTTGTAGACCATGTCCAATTTTTTTGATAACTGAAATCCTTTTAGTTGTTCCATGTACACCTCTTCTTCCAATTCTCCATTCAGGAATGCAAACTTAACATCCATCTGGTACACTTTGAAATCTTTATCAGCATAAAATGCCAAGAACATCTTAATGGCCTCCATTCTTGCCACGGAGGAAAATTTCTCTTCAAATTCTATTCCTTCAACCTATGAATAACCTTTGCATACAAGTCTTGCTTTATTTCTTACTACTTCACCATATTAATTTAGCTTATTCTTGAACACTCACTTTGTACCAATTACATTCTTGTTTACTGATCTAGAAACCAGTTCCCATGTCTGATTCTCCTCTATATTTTGTAATTCCTCTTTCATTTCTTTAACCCAATTCTCATATTTGCATGCATCACTCACAATATTAGGTTCTATCTTAGAAAGTAAACACAAATTTACCTCAACCACTTTACTTCTTTTCTTTACACCTTCACTTATATCTCCAATTATTTGTTCCTCTTGATGATTCTTCTGTACATATTTAGGAGTCTTAGGAGTAGGTTCCAAAATCTCCTCTTCTTCACCTTGTTATTTCTCTTCATTTTCCTCTTCTTTTATTTGTCCGTAGATAGTTGATCTGGTTCAACTTCACTTATTTCAACTGCTCTATGCATAGCTTCATCAACTTTTACATTTTCACTTTCAACTATTTTCCTCAATCTTTTATTGAAGCATCCATATGTTTTGTTGTTAGTTGAATATCCAACAAAAATACCTACATCACATCTTGCATAAAACTTTCCAAGGTTCTCATCATCTCTTTTAATGTAACATCTACCTCCAAACACCTTAAAGTACTTAACAGTACGAATCTTACTAGTCCATAGTGCATAAGGAGTATTTGTTCTATTACCTCTGACTTGAACTCTATTAAGAATGTAAACAACAGTGTGGATTGCTTCTCTCCAATATACATCAAGAACATTTTCTTCTTTCATCATAGTCCTTGCATCCTCTTGAATAGTTCATGTTGAAATACACAAGACAACTGAAAGGAATCAGTTGTATCAAATATTTTTACTTATAAACTTAATATTTTTTCCTTAACTTCAATCTGCTATTAAGTGTAAACATGAAATGCAAATAACAGAAAGAAAACACCAAAGACACCAAATCTATGTGGAAAACCCAATGAGGGAAAAACCATGGTGAGGATTAACTCACAATATAGTAGTAATGCAATACCAGATACAAAGGCTTGCTACCAGGGGGCTCACTGCCTAGATACAAAGGCTCACTACCCAAATTAAGGGCTCATTGCCTTGAGAAGGACTCATTTTCAAGAAAGGAGGCTCGCTGCCTACAGAAAATAAACAAAAGAGATAAATGAAGATCCACTGCTAGGGTTCCACACATTCACAGCTTGATCAAAAGATTGTAGATACCCTCAACTCACTGCTTTTAGAAATCTAACACCTTAAAGTATTGTTGCCTCAATTCTCTCTTCCACTCTCTTCTTTTCACACTTGTTCACACAATTCGATCACTTGCTCGATTCATGGGTGATGGATGGATAGATATCAAATTTTCCACAACTTAATTTTCTTTTATACCATCTTCAACCTTAGAAACATTCACCAAGGTTGGCTATACAATTTCAAATTACAAATTCAAACTAGATTGGCTACTCAACATTCCCACAATGCATAAGAATGAGAGAGGACCAATTACATATTTAATTTAGGACCCAAACAACATCTTGAAGCTCGCACACTCTTTCTCAAATCAATTGAAAAGACAAATGTAACGTGTAAACACCAGTTCATCCAAACCTAATGAAAACACCAATGATCTTTGAAGCACACGTATCTCCAACAAGATAATCACACATGGATTACTCAACACGCTTCACCAATCATTTTAAAATCTTTGAGAACAACTCAGATACATCCGCTACATTTACACCAAGCTTCATTTGTAGAGAACTCTTCACCAGTCCAATCAGACCAACCAACAAAAACACAAGAGCTCTGGAATAGGTCTTCCAGATCACCAAACCACTAGAAAGTTTGTCAAAACACATAAACTAATAGAAAGAGTCATCTCCTAGATCCACAAGATTTGAAACCAAATATCAGAGCACTGTGGAGCCAAAACATTTCTCCCAATCCACAAACAAATAGTTCTAGAAAACTAGTTCACACACTGGTGAACATATCTTCTACTCTCCATCAACTCATAAGCTAAAAATCAGAATATATTATCCATTGAAGCTTATAAAAATTCCTACATATCCACATAGGTATAGGATCAATACAAAGAAAATGTGGAGTACAATACTGGAGCACACTTAGAACAAACTTCAATACTACTTTCATTATTTATTCAAATTTTCTCAAAAGCACTTGGGAAATACACAACTTAGTCAGCCTGAATTGTGTTGATATCAATGAAAACATTAATGACAACACATCCATACTTGCAACAATCTCCCCCTTTATCATTTATGGTAACACATGATGTGAAAAACCATCAAAGATAGCATACATGATTTTTAGAAGCAACAACCTGCCAAGCATAAAAATTTCACATGATTCTCTTTCCCCCTTTGACAACAATTGTAAAGGAAATTCTTTCCATATAAGGCTATGTTCACTCCCCCTTAGGAATAAACCCACATCACATAGTGAAATAATGCACTTCTCTACTCCCCCTAAGGAGTAGACCTCAATCATCATTCCAGAACAAAAGAGTCTATGAATCCACTGGACTGATGCACCTCTATGTGGACTTAGTTGAAAGAAGGAGGGGCAGTAACTGCTAACTTCCCTCTGAGATACTCAAAAGTATCCTTCAGAAGGGCCTTAGTGAATATTTTTGCAACTTGTTCTTTGGCAGTTACATATTCAAATCTAACTTAATTCCTTAATACCTTCTCCCTCGAGAAGTGATACTTGATGGATATGTGCTTTGTTCTAGAGTGCATCACTATATTCTTTGAAATTTTTATAGCACTTGTACTCTCACAAAATATAGAAGTAGGTTCATCACTTACCATACTTATGTCCATCAAAGTTTGCTTCATCCAAAGTAACTGTGTAGAACAGGATGTTGCTGCAATATACTTTGCTTCTGCAGTAGATAAATAAATTGGATCTTGTTTCTTTCTCAACCATGAAAATAATCTTTCTCCAATGAATAATGCACAACCACTTGTACTCTTTAGTTCATCTACACAACCAGCCCAATCTACATTAGTGTAGGCATTCAATGTGAAATCATTGTTCTTCGGATACCATAGTCCATAGTTTGGAGTTCCTTTAAGATATCTTAATATCCTCTTTACAATTGTAACATGTTCTTCATTTGGTTCTACTTGAAATCATGTAACTAAACATACTACATGCATGATATCAGGTCTAGTAGTAGTAAGATACAACAGTCCACTAATCATGGATCTATACATGCTCTGATCAACTTTAGCAGATTCATCATCCTTACTCAGCTTGCATCTAGTTACCATAGGAGAACAAACCAGTTTAGAGTCATTTATTCCAAAATTCTTTAACAATTCCTTAACACACTTAGATTGTGAAATAAATATCGCTTTGTCAGTTTGATTTACTTGAATTCCAAGGAAGAAATTTAGTTCACCAATCATGGACATTTCAAATTATTTTTGCATCTCTTCAGCAAATATCTTACACATACCTTAATTTCCACCAAAGATGATGTCATCAATAAATACCACAACTATTAGTATCTTGTCTTTCCCAACCTTGGAGTAAAGATTGTTGTTTGTGGACCCTTTGTTGAATCCCTTCTTTGTCAATTATTTATCCAATCTATCATACCAAGCATTAGGAGCTTGCTTCAGTCCATATAATGCCTTCTTTAACTTACAAACCATGTCTAGTTTGTTTGATAGTTGAAAAGCTTTTGTTTGCTCCATATATACTTCTTCTTCCAGTTCCTCATTCAGAAATGCAAACTTGACATCCATCTAATATACTTTGAAGTATTTATGAGATGAAAATGCCAAGAACATCTAAATGGCCTCCATTCTAGCTACAAGTGAAAAATTTTCTTCAAAATCTATTTCTTCAACATGTGAATATTATTTACATACATGTCTTGCTTTATTTCTTACCACTTCACCATCTTCATTCATCTTATTTCTAAATACCCATTTTGAACCAATTGCATTCTTGTTTTCAGGTCTAGGGACCAGTTCCCATGTCTCATTCTTCTCTATTTGTTGTAGTTCCTCTTTCATTTCTCTAATCCAACTTTCATCATTACATGCTTCATTCACAGTCTTAGGTTATATCTTAGAAAGTAAACAAAAGTTTACCTCAACCACTTTGCTTCTTTTCTTCACTCCTTCAATTTTGTCTCCAATTATCTATTCATACGGATGATTTTTTTGAACATATTTAGGAGTCTTAGGTGCAGGTTCTGAAGTTTCTTCCTGTTCATCACTTTGTGTTTTCTCTTCCTTTTCTTCTTGTATTTGCACACATATTGGATCATCAAGTTCAAATTCAGTTATTTACACTGGTCTATACATAGCTTCATCAACCTTTACATTAGTACTTTCAATTATTTTCCTCAGTCCCTTATTAAAACATCTATAAGCCTTGTTATTTGAATATCCAAGGAAAATTCCTTCATCACATCTAGCATCAAACTTTCCAATATTTTCTTCATCTCTTCTAATATAACAACTACTTCCAAATACCTTAAAGTACTTATTAGCAGGAGTCTTACCAGTCCATAACTCATAAGGGGTCTTAGTGTTGTTACCATTGATCTGAACTCTATTAAGAATGTAAACAACACTATGGATTTCTTCTCTCCAATACACATCAAGAACATTTTCTTATTTCATCACAGTTCTGAAAGCTTCTAGAACATTTTGGTTCTTTCTTTCCACTACACCATTTTGTTGAGGGGTTCTAGGAGCAGAATAATGTATTTTTATGCCATGTTCTTCACAGAATACATTGAACTCACCAGAAGTAAACTCAAACCTTAAGCATTTGATTTTTTAGGTTTTCCTCATTTTCTACTCTTTCCTTAAAAACTTTGAATCTATCAACAACCTGAGCCTTTTCTCTAAGAAATGTAACCCATGTCATCCTAGCGTAATCATCAATTAAGAGCATGAAGTACCTGTCACCATTTAGGCTTCTTATTCTTGTCAA
This sequence comes from Sequoiadendron giganteum, assembly GCA_007115665.2. Taxonomy (NCBI): domain Eukaryota; kingdom Viridiplantae; phylum Streptophyta; class Pinopsida; order Cupressales; family Cupressaceae; genus Sequoiadendron; species Sequoiadendron giganteum. The sequence goes on along the minus strand of CM021109.1, from coordinate 289,100,297 downwards.
ACCATAGAGATTTGTGTAGACCAATTCTAGCATTCTGGTAGATGATTGATCCTTTCCTTTGAAATTGTTTCTTGTATGTTTTCCCATCTGACAACTTCTGCAGATTGAATTTGAAGGCTTTGTGATTCTAGGAAAATATTTGAAAAATTCCCTAGAACTGATCCTAACCAAATTATCAAAATTCACATGTCCCATCCTCCTGTTCTAGAGCCAACTCTCATTAATTTGAGAAACAAAACACTGACCATCTCCACCTTTAAGTTGATAGATTTTTCCATGAGTTCTTCTTCCAGCTGCTACCACAGTTCTAGATTCTTTCCTGATCTCACACATGTTATCCTGAAACACAAGCTTAAAACCTTTGTTGCACATTTGTCCAACACTTAAAATATTACGCCTTAAACCCTTTACATAGTAAACATCATCAGTATTATGTTTTCCATCAAAACTAATTGTTCCTTTACCAACAATCTTAGCACCAAAGTCATCTCCAAACATGACTATACCTCCATCATACTTCTCAAGTTTAGTAAACTTACTCTTATCTCCAGTCATATGATTTCAACATTCGTTGTCAATTACCCAAAAGTCTTCATCCTATCTGGCATGAAAAGAAGTTACCAGATTACCTTTTGTTTCATCCTTTTTGATCTTTAGACTGAATTCCTTTGCATATTTATTTTCTAGGGATAGAAAAAAACATTCATTTTTATCTTCCTCAAAATCAGATTCATCATCAGAAATTCATGCATCTTCTTTGACATAATACAATTTCTTGAACTTCTTATCCTTCTTGTCTTTGTAATTGTTATTACCATCCTTATTCTTCTTTTGTGTAGCTCTATTAGGACATTTTGATGCATAATGACCAATATTTCCACAACTGAAACACTTAAAGGGTAACTTAACTTTGTATTTACTAGTACCTTTCTTCAATCTCCTTGTGAAATTTTCTTCCAGATCTTTTGTATCATCATCATCCGAATCATCTTCTATCTTCATTGCTTTAAAGTTTGTTTCAATCTTCTCCTTATCTCTTGCAAATTTTCTCATCACAAATGTAGTCAGGACACCAAATAGATGCTCCTTAGTAAATTTATTTGGATCATATTGTTCTTCAAGTGTAGATACTTTGACACTATAATTGTCCGGTAAGTTCATCAAGATCTTCTCAATTATATCTTCATCTAACATGGTACCACCTTGATTTTTTATTTTTGTTGCTATAAGTTCAAATCTTTGATAATAACTTGCAATGTCTTCTTCCTCTTCCATTCTCAAGTTCTCAATTTTTTTCTTAGCAATTAGTTCTGTAGACAACTTTACTCTATCATTCCCTTCATAAATGTCTTTCAACTTTGTCCATACTTCATGAGCAGTAGGTAGAGAAATAACTTTTGTTGTTTTAGTTTTAGACAAAGCACTAAATATAGCATACCTTGCTCTTTAATTCTCTTAAAAGGTTACAAACTCATCAGCAGAGGAAGGTTCAGCTTCTGGTATCACATACTATGTTTCCACATCTTTCCAAGTGTTGAAACTTAGTGAAATTGGATAACTTCTCATCTACTCTTTCTAGTCACTATTATTAGATCCATCAAAAATAAGAATCTGCAACTTGTGCGTCATCCGATCTACCTCAAGCGGTTAAGCTTTTCACCATGGAACCAGAGCTCTGATACCAATTGTTGAAATGCACAAGACAATTTAGAGGGGGGGTGAATCAGTTTTATCAAATTTTTTTACTTATAAACTTAATATTTTCACTTTAACTTCAATTTTTTATTAAGTGTAAACATGAAATGAAAATAATAGAAAGCAAACACCAGAGACACCAGATTTACATGGAAAACCCAATGAGGGAAAAACCACGATGAGTATTATCTCACAATATAGTAGTAATGAAATACCAGATGCAAAGGCTCACTTCCATAGGGCTCAGTACCTAGATATAAAGGATTACTACCCAAATGAAGGGCTCACTACCTTGACCAGGACTCACTGTCCAAAAATGAGGCTCATTACCTACATAAAATAAATAAAAGAGATAAATGAAGATCCACCACTAGGGTTCCACACATTCACAACCTGATTAGAAGATTGTAGATACCCTCAACTCACTGCTTTCAGGAATCTAACACCTTAAAGTACTGTTGCATTAATTCGCCCTTCCACTCTCTACTTTTTGCACTTGTTCACACAATTTGCTCACTTGCTCGATTCGTGGATGATGGATGGATGGATATCAAATTCGCTACAACTTATTTTTATTTTATACCATCTCCAACCTTAGAAACATTCACCAAGGTCATCTATACAATTTCAAATTATAAATTTAAACTAGATCAGCTACTCAACATTCCCACGGTGGATAAGAATGAGAGAGGACCAATTACATATTTAATTTAGGACCCAAACAACATATTGAAGCTCACACATGCTTTCTCAAATTGATGCAAAAGCCAAATGTATCATGTAAACACAAAGTTGGCCAAAATTAATGAAAACATCAATGATCTTTGAAGTACACGTATCTCCAAAAAGATAATCACACATGGATTACTCAACACACTTCACCAGTCATTTAACCATCTTTGAGAACACCTCAGATAGATCCACAAAATTTACAACAAACTTCGTTAGTAGAGAAGTCTACACTAGTCAAACCAGACCAACCAGAAAAAACACAGGAGCTTTGGAATAGGTCTTATGGAGCCCCAAACCACTAGAAAGTTTTTCAAAACATAGAAACTAATAGAAAGATTCATTTCCCAAATCTGAAAGATCTGAAACCAAATATTAGAGGACTGTAGAGCCAAAAAATTCTCCTAGTCCACAAACAAATAGTTCTGGAAAACCAGTTCACACATCAATGAACATATCTTCTACTCTCCATCGACTCAAAAGCTAGAACTCAAAATATATTATCCATTGAAGCTTATGAACACACCTACAGATTTTCATAGGCATAGGATCAATATAGAGAAAATGTGGAGAATGATATTGGAGCACACTCAGAATACACTTCAATACTGCTTTCATTATTTCTTCAAATTTTCTCAAAAGCATTTGGAAAATACACAACTTACTCAACCCAAACTATGTTGACATCAATGAAAGAATTAATGAAAACACATCCATACTTGTAATGATTTAGTTCTTTTGTTCCACAACTCCATTCTGTTGAGGAGTTATAGGAGAAAAGTAATGTCTCTTTATACCATGCTCTTCACAAAATTAAACTCACCAAAAGTGAATTCTCCACCTCTATCAGACCTTAAATATTTGATTCTTAGGTTTACTTCATTCTCTAATCTTTCTTTGAACACTTTGAATCTATCTAGAGCTTGAGCTTTCTCCTAAGAAAAGTAACCCATGCCATTATGGAGTAATCATGAATCAAAAGCATAAAATACCTATCACCATTAAGGCTTCCTATTCTTATGGGACCACAAAGGTCTGTATGAGTCAATTCTAGCATTCCTCTAGATGATTGTTATTTTCCATTACAACTACATCTTGTTTGTTTTCCCAACTGACAACTTTTGCAAACAGAATTGGTAGGCTTTGTGATTCTAGGTAGATCCCTAACAACTTCTCTTGAACTAATTTTGATCAAATTGTCAAATTTTACATGTCCCATCCTTCGGTTCCATAGCCAAATTTCATTAACTTGAGAAACAAAGCACTGACCATCACCACTCTTAAGATCATAGATGTTTCCATAAGTTCTTATTCGTGCAGCAACCATAGTTCCAGACCCTTTTCTGATCTCATAGGTATTATCTAAAAACACAAGCTTAAATTATTTTCGACACATGTTTCCAACACTCAAAATATTATTCCTTAAGCCCTTAACATAATAGACATCATCAGTACTATGTTTTCCATCAAGACTAATTGTTCCTTTTCCAACAATCTTAGCACCAAAATCATCTCCAAACATAACTAATCCTCCATCATACTTTTCAAGTTTAGTGAACACAATTTTGTCTCTGGTCATATGATTTGAACATCCATTGTCAATTACCCAATAGTCTTCATCTTTTCTAGCATGAAAGGAAATAACCAGTGTACCTTCCATCTCATCCTTCTTGTTCTATGGACCAGATTCCCTTGCACATCTTCCATGGTTAGTAGACATAGATTTTTTCTCCAAGGCTAGAAACAAGAATTCATCTTTATCATCCTAAAAATAAAACTTATCATTAGAAATCACAACATCTTCTCTAACATAATACAATTTCTTGAACTTTTTGTCCTTTTTGTCTTTATTGTTATCTTTGTTCTTCTTGTGTGCAACTCTATTTGGAAATCTTGAAGCATAGTGACCAATATTTCCACAACTAAAATATTTAAAAGGTTACATACCTTTGTACTTACTAGTACCTTTCTTCAATTTCCTTGTAAAGTTTTCTTCCAACTCTTTTGAACCATCACTATCTGAATCATCTTCTATCTTAGTTTCTTTGAAAGTTGTTTCAGCTTTCTACTTTTCTCTTCCAAACTTCCTCATCTCAAATGCAGCCAAGGTGCCAAATAGTTGTTATTTAGTAAATATCTTTGGATCATACGAGTCTTCAATAGCAAAGACCTTATCATCATAGTTCTCTGGTAGGGTCATCAAGATATTCTCTATTACATCTTCATCTACCATGGTACCACCTTGATTTTTTATTTCATTTTTTGTAAGTTCAACTCTTTGATAGTAGCTTGCAATTTCTTCACCTTCTTCCATTCTCAAGTTCTCAAATCTATGCTTTGTTGTTGGTTTCCTTGATAATTTGACTCTATCATTTCCTTCATAGATATATTTCAACTTTTCCCATACTTCATAAGAAGTGCCTAAGGAAATAACTTTTGTCTGTTCAGTTGTAGATAAAGAACTAAAGATAGCATACCTTTCTTTTTCATTCTCCTCATAGGCAAAAATCTCATCTGTTGAAGAAGGACCACTAGTTGGTTCAACATATTTTGTCTCAACAGCTTTCCAAGTCTTTAAACCAAGAGAGATCAAGTAACCTCTCATCTACACTTTCCAATCACTATAGTCATCTCCATCAAATATTGGGATTTTCAACTTGTGTGCCATCTGATCTACCTTAGGTAGTTAAGCTCTTCTCTAAGGAACCAAAGATCTGATACCAATTATTGAAATGCACAAGACAACTGAGAGGGGGGGTGAATCAGTTGTACCAAATTATTTTTACTTCTAACCTTAATCAATTCCACTTTAAATTTAATCTGCTATTAAGTATAAACATGAAATGAAGACAATAGAAAGAAAACACTAGAGACACCATATTTATGTGGAAAACCCAATGAGGGGAAAGCCACAGTGAGGATTAACTCACAATATAATAGTAATGCAAAACCGGATACAGAGGCTCACTACTAGAGGGCTCACTACCCTGAAAGGACTCATTATCTAGATATAAAGGCTCATTACCTATAGATAGGACTCACTGTCCAAAAGGAGGCTCATTGCCTACAAACAAAGAAATACAATAGGGAATCCACTACAACAGGTTCCACACATTCACAACTTGATCAAAGGATTGCAAACCCAATCAGCTCACTTCTTTCAAGAATCTAACACATCAAAGTACTACTTCCTTGATTCAATTTCACACACTCTACTTTTCACACTTGTTTCACAAATTGCACACTCATTCATCAATTCACAACATCTTGACTTGTATTTATACCATCTTCGATCTTGAAAACTTTCTCCAAGGTTGGCTATACAAATTCAAATTAGGTCAGTGAATCAATATTCCTACGGTGGATAAGAATGAGAGTGGACCAAGTAAATACTTAATTACAACCCAGAAAACATTTTGGATCAATCACACGCTTCCTTAATTAATGCTTATTCTCCATGTAATGTGTAAACACCAAGTCAACCAAACCTAATGAAAACACCAAAGAAATTTGAAGTACGTGCATCCACAGCAAGATGATGACACGTGGATCACACAACACACTTCATCAAACATTGGAACACCTCTTAGAAACCTTTAGATACATCTACAACAACTGGAACAATTGTTATACATAGAACATTCTTCAATAGTCCAACCAGACCGTGCAGACACACACAGTAGCTCTAGAACAAGCCTTCTGGAGCACCAAACTACAAGCACGTTTTCCAAAACATAGACATCAATATTAACCTTCTTCCAGATCTAAAATATCTGAGACAAACCATCAAAAGACTACAGAGAAGAGACATCTCTCCCAATCTATAGAAAAATAGTTATGCCAAACCGGTTCACACATTGGTGAACACATCTTTCACTCTCCATCAACCCAGAAGCTAAAACTTATGATACATTATCTATTGGAGTCCATAAACAATACTACAGATCAACACAGGCATAGGATCAATACAAAAGAAATGCAAAGTAGATTATCGGAGGACACTCAAAACACACACACTAAATTTTCTTCATTGTTTATTAATTTTCTCAAAAGCACTTGACATCAACACATCTACAACACCATAAATATAGCTCCATGTACTCTGAACACTTCTACAGTATCTCAACTATACATGTGCCACCTGTAATCACTCTGAACTATGTTGACATCAATGATAACATTAATGAAAACACCACCAAACACATTCATACTTGCAACACATACACCTTTAATTTTAGTAAATTTTAATGAGAACCACCCATTCCTTTCTTTAGATGGGAATTTTTTTGAGAATTAGCCAAATTATTAAAGGATTATGTCTAATTTGCAGTATATAGGAATGTTTTTTTTAATACAGTAAGCAAAATTTACAAGGTATTGTACCCTTAACACAATTAGCCCCTAGGGCCAAAAAAGATCATGTCCAAAATAATAACAAAGATCTAGTGACCAAACAAAAACAACAAAAAAGCAGCACACTAACTACGGACTAATAGTAGAAGCACCAAAACACAGAACATAAAAAAGTTAACTGGCATTATCCCATTTTTTAGATAGGAGGTCCACGGCATCATCACCAACCCACTCTTGGTTCTCCTCAGCATTCTTTCCCTCTAGCTCATCCTTGATCACCGCGGACAGAGTGTTGGTGATGAAATGAACCAGCTTCATAGTGAAGTGGGTCAGGCCCCTGAATCTTTTATCTAGCTTGTCCATTCTTTCTTTAAGTATGTGTTGTTCCTCTCCCTAATCAACAATGGTGAGGATCACCCTCCTAGGTCTTTCAAATCCCAAAGTGTAAAGGGAAATCCTAGAAATATTTCACCTAGTCTATGGCCAATCCTCACCATTGTTGATCATTGAGTTATGGAAAACTCATAGGCAATTTTTGAGATTAGATTTGGTTCTTTAAAAAAAACCAACAATATTCACATTTAAAAATCATGAGGGGTTTCAAAAAATCTAAATAACCACTAGGGGTATAATTCCCATATCCAAGTTACACTATTTGAAACTTTTTTATGCTTGTAGACTTCTCCAAATAATTGCAACAACTAGAACTACGTGAATTGATGCACATCAACTATACATGAATAGTAGTGAACTTTGACATGTTGGCGAAACTTTGACTATCACAATAGATCATAATTATATCTGTATCTAAACCAAAATCTAAACATTAAATCCATATCCAAACTATAACAAATAGGTCTAATAAGATTCCATATACTCACCTTTATAGCTAAAATAATAAACACAACATATCACACACACATCCAAATATCTACACCACAAAATAAGGTAATCCAATACCCACTAGTAGACTTCATACTATCCATATGTATTTTCCAATTTTCAATCTCAAGTCCTTGTAGATGCACTATCCTGCATAATGTTTTCTCCATTGGTAATGAACATGTAGCCATAAAAAAATTCCTAAAGACCTTTTTATCACAATACAATGAAACATATACCTCCATAGGAGTCCCATTTTTTGGGTAATTTTTTCTCCAATTCCAACCATAATATATTAAATTCCATTAAAAAATCACATAAAATAATATGGATCATGTCCTCTAAAATGTCTAGTTTCAAATACCTCACACTAATTTAAAAAAATGTAACCTAAACTATTACAAAATATAGCATAATTACTCAAAAAATATACTCATCCACCCTTCCATAATCTCCACTTTAAGAAAAAAACCCATTGATCTCTTAGGCTATCCATATCACGTAGAAGATATAGATTCAAGAATCCAAACCATTCATGATATTACTAAGAAATAATTGGGGTAAGAATAAATGGCCATGAACTCCACACAATCTCAACTCCAAACATATGAACCAAAATTATAGGATGAAATACAAACCATAAAGAGAAAATATGCAAACCATACATTGTCATTCCACCAACACCTCTAAGTACTCTAGCTTTGAAAACTATATGTCTTTCCAAATCTAGAATTCAACAAACTATCTAACTATTCAACCTTGAGATCAAACACAATAGCATTAATAAATTATTAATATGTAATCTTCTCAATCAAAGTAACATCAAATTAACAACCATTCTTCCCATAGCTAGAGAACATGTCCAACTCCACTAAAATTCCCTTATACTAAAATTATTCCTTAGAGTTGATATTCATGGCTCAAAGACTCATTCACATAAGAGGAGAATCAAAAATTAAATCATGTAATATATAATTCAAAACACAAATCAAGACTCATTCACATGTGAAATAACAAACAAAATATAATACATATGAAACAACATATAGAAAATACCTATTAATCATTCTCCAACAAGTGGACCAATAATGGAGGTAAAATATTATTCTTCTTGAGAAACTATGAGTCACATTGACTCTTTATACAAAAAAATTCTTCATGAGATCCATATTGAGCTCATATTCATCTTTAGTTGTAGGTATAGACACCTAAAAATGTCTTGATGGATCACATTGGCTAACTAACATCATTTCATCCTAACACTGATCCTTTTTTCGCTTAATTGGTTAGATTAGCCTAGCTATTTAATTAATTATGTCATTTTCATCTATTAATCTAATTAATTTAATTAGGTTAATTCATCCCCTTTCATGCTAACATTTTGTCTTATTAAATTAAATACATCAATTTATTTAATTTAAATACCTAAGTCATCTTATTTAATTAAATAACCCTAAGTTGTTTAAATTAAATATCATTTCACTTTCCCCATTTTCATTAAATCATTTATTTAATGAATATCATGAAATTCCCCTAATTGACATAATTTAAAACTTTGTTTTAATTATCAATTACTAATAAATTTAATTCCCCCAACTTGCAAAGGAATATTCCTATTCCTCCTTTGCACATTCCTCTAAAAGGGAATATTCCCATGGAATATTCTTTCCCCTTTTTCACATTAAAACTTTTTTTTAATTTGCTAAATATCTATTTTCCTCACCCATGAGAATATTCTCTTTCTTCGCTCATTTGAAAAAGGGAATATTTATTTTTGAAACAAACTTACAAGACTTCATGTGCAAGATAATTTATAAGAATTTTTGTGCAAGTCTTGTAAGTGTGTTTGTTTGGATTAATGTGAGCCCTTGATTAAATGTCATCTTGCATTTTCAACCCTTGATAGGAATTCATGATCCATGCCTCCATCTTCCTTCCTTTTTGACCATTATTTAACCTTTTTGATCTCAAATTTTCATTTCTCATTTTCTCACCTATAAATAGGTTACTATTTACAAATGGATCCATCTTTTAACATCAAACTTATGCTGTTATAATCATTTGCATTTGCACTCACCTTTTTCATTATTTTAACTTAATTACTTGCATTAGTTATCTTAGCTTCCATTAATGTCTTCCATGGTAACTTATATGCATTCATGTAGCTTGTTTGGTAGTTAGGGTTTCAATATTTTTAGCTTAGAATCCATTTAGATTAGCTTTTCACTCACACATCTTGATCATATTAGCATAAATCATGTTAAAATAGCTTGCATCATGTTCATTTAGCTTTAAATCATGTTTCATTACACATCTATCAATGGTTTCATTAGTTTTCTTCAATAAAACTAATTGAAACAAGCTCATTATCCAAGGGATTGGGAAAGGGTTGTTGTTCCACATCAATACGACACCACTCCCCCAATAGGATAAGTTTCAATGGATTAGAATAGGTGTTTTTGAAGCTTTCATGGTTTAACATGTTAAGTTTCTTAATGGATTCCTAGTTTAATGTTTATTTGAATAATCTCTATTGGATTGACATTTAGTGGCTTCATTATGCTTCATATCCTCATGGATCAAGTGTACTCAGCACATACTAATCCATCAGTCACATTTTGGCACTAGAAGGAGGGCATGAACTAACTAATCTAATGATTTTCTTTAGAAATCTTCATTTTCCTTGTGTTTTTAGGTATAGCGACACTATTCATTATCAATCGATGCATTTGATGATGCATTGCTATATAGGGACATACCTATTATTTCATTTTGACGATGCATAACTAAAATAGAAATGCTTAATTAATTTTGTCACCACATTTAAATATAGTGATGATTATTTAATTTTTTGATGCAGAATGAATTTATTTTCAGTGACGCTATCAATTTGGTAACGCATTTGACTTCACTATTTTTTGCAAAGAGCTACTATCGATTTTAATATGGCAACACATATCCAATATAGTAATTTTATTGATGAATTTTAGCGACGCAATTGATTTCAACGTTGTGATTTACTAATAAACAAGATAGAACTGGTTTTTTGACATGTTTTTAATTTTTTTTTACTTTATCTGACCTCTAACATGTCTCTAACTTTTTGTTCTAGTTTTTAGGCGAACTGGGTTTTGCAGGTTGGACAATAAAATTTGAAGTGAAAAGGCATTCTTGTCTTTAAATCTTATAATTGTAACAAGTGTTTTGACACTTTTGGGGAAATTATAACCCATTTGTAATGCTTTTTATTTCATGCTTTAGGACCACACTAGCTTTCAATTGAGAATTAAAATGAACGTTCAAATTGGTTAAAATTGAACCCTCACATCATTTTTTCTATTGGATCAAAACGAAAAAGGAAAACTCACACTCGGTTTGGTGCTTAAAATGAACTCATCTTTGCTTTGAGGGTTAAAATTAACAAATATTTTCTCTGTCTTGTGGTTTTCATTTTCTTCATTGAATGTGTATGCTCTTCTCTTGCACCACTCGATAATCTTGAGAACCAAAAGCATTATTTTGACATTTTGTATAATCACCCACATATTTCAATTTGGATCTAAAATGAACCCAATGCTAGTGTGAGGAAAAGGCATTGTGAATGCTCTCTACTTGCTTCATCCAAACTGGCAAATTGAACAACAAATGTACTTCCTTTCTTTTTTTACCTTTATAGGGCTTGCCTCCTCACTTCAAAAGGAGGTAATGACCCAAGCAGTAATGAGCTAAATCCAAGCTCTTCTAAACCGCTATATAAAAAATGTGTGCGACGAAATTCATAAACAATAGTTGTAGTTGCATCATATCAAAAAGTGCCACCCTTAGTGTCCACGTGAAATGTCAAAATCATTTCTTAGGAAGGGATTGGGAGGCCTCTTGATTGAAATAATCTTGAGCTAATCTTGCCACATGTATGGCCACCTTGAATGAAAATCCTTACTAAGAACCAATTGTTTAGAAGCCAAAAAACCTTTATGCTTCCTGGTGCAGGAACGGTCATTTTGAAGTTGCCCCGCATTTTACTATTCATTGTAGAAATAGAAAAATCCTTAGGATCTTTGGATCTTCAAGATTTAAGATTTGGTGGTTTCGAGAAGTGTGTTCCATGGAGGAGAGCCAGTGTCACCAAATCTCTAGTTGCTCGCATTGTCTTAGTATTTGGAGAAATCTAAGTGGGGATTCAACAAGTAGTATCTTTTGAACCTAGGTGGTAAATGCTTGTGATTCAATTTAATACTTTTATTAGTTCCAAAACATTGCTAACAAACATCAACAATCTTTCTCAAAATTTCAAACCCTTTGTTCTAAGGATGGATACCCTTTGAAAAATCCTTGATATTGATGCTTGTCCTAAGGATTTCTATCCTTAGAGATTTCTAAATATCCTGACTTATATCTCAATCCATACTTCCCAAAATTAACATAGGAAACTATGGCTTCAACCTCATGATTTTCTCAAAATGGATCTTGTGAAATTTATTATGTTTTTGACATACACATTTAGTTTAAACTTCATCAAGATAAAGTGTTTGTGGTAAAAAGAAACTCATTTAGGCAAGATAAATTGAAAAATTGAACCCCACATGAGCATTTGGCATCTAATCTCTTTGGTGGAACAACCAAACCTTATGCCTGCTATTATACCATAAAAACATTGCAAAACATTGAGTCCAAAATCATTGAGTTCCATTATCCAAAATCATTGAGTTTCACTTTACCAAAATCATTGGTTCCTATTTCTAAAATCATTGAGTTCTTGGGGTATTATCACTTTAAAGGTATAGCATTTTTCTCACTACCTTTTTCTTGCAAAACAAAGGTTCACTTTAGGTCAATATTGGGTCAAAATTTTTATCCATCCTTCATAATATTTCATCCTTCACTTTGCTAAACTTTGCAAAATTTTGAACACACCAACACTTTGGACTTAGACATCTATCAACCCAAACCCTAACTTACCTAATTTGTATGTGAAATGAATCCTTTTCCATGCACTTGGTCAACTTAGTTATCATCTTTGGACTAGTTTATCTTGAAGGTTACAAGTCTACCCTAAACAATCTCAAGTTCATCAACATCCTTTATCCAAACATCAAAACATCAAACCTTCTAAGTCAAAACTGTTGTCCCAAAAAAAAGTTTGCAAAGATCACTTCCCCCATATCATTCATCTTTTCATCTCTCATTATCACCATTTCTCCAAAATGACTTAGAACATCCCTTCTACCTAAATTTGAGTCAACTAGAGAGTTTAAACATTACAAATATCAACACAACTCTCCCATAGGTGACCCATAATTTATGGTAACAACAAGATCAGAACACAAGAGAATCACAGAGAAAACCAAAGGCTCATCTACCATAAGTGATCCCAATCCTCAAGAATTTTATCCAAGCAAAGTCACCCCATCACAACAACCCTCATCTCCATCAAGGCCATATGAGGTAGAAGATGTCTCAAAACAACCCACTTCAACTTACTAAAGATGAAATCATTGAGTATGAAAAAAATCATCCCACTTTTCTCATGCAAGATTTGACACTAGGGTTAACACAATCTATGATTCAACCAAATCCATCCCTTGTGCCAATTCAATCCTTAAAATCTAGTCTTGCAACTAGGCTAAGAACCAACCTTCCCCAAAACACAAGTTGGGCACCAACATTTGGAAAGACACTTACATTCCATGACGCCACAACATCCTTGACATTTTGAGTACAACCATCTTCATCCATCATCACAAATACCCCAAGTATGTCTGATGTTACACAAGGTAATATGAACCAAGTTCTTCAAGTAAGACAACAAGGGAAATTTAACACTCTCACGCAAATTCAACCCTTGACAAGTGGTTCCAACAACCCCATCGACACATCAAAATAAGTGGTTACCCCAGCTACTCAATTCAATCCACCATCTGCATCAAACCCATCTATCATCAACCCAAATCAAAACAACCCCTTAGTCACGAACCCCATCAACCAAGGTAATACCTTGGCCACATCCCAAACACAAGGAAATCCCCAAAACATCAATCAAGGGAACCCTTTCAATCAATGAACTCAAGCTCCTAATGTTCCATTACCATTACAATACCAAATTTTACTAACACCATCTTTCCCCTTGGTCCCTCACATCATGCACAATCAAATGGGACCTCAATCTTACAGTCCTCAACCTCAATCCACTATCTTACAAGGAATGTTGAACCAAGAAAACCCCCAACCTCTCATCAACAACCCGCAAACCACGTAAAACATAAACACCCAAAACCCATCACAGATGTCCTAATAATCAAACGATCCTACATTGCAAGCATATGCCCTAGCTTTACAAAAAGAACAATAGGCTTATCAAGAAGCCATCCAGCAACAACAAGCTCAACAAGTGGCCCTAGCCACACAACAAAAATAACAATAACAAGTTGCCTTAGATCAAGCAACCTTAGTAGAACATCAACAACAACAAGCCTTAGTAATACAAAAACAACAAAAAGACCATCAAGTAGCTTTAGTAGCACAGCAACAACATCAAGCCCAAGAAGTATCCCTCATGGCCCAACAACAACCAAAAACCTTATTAGCTCAATAGCATGCCCAACAACTACAAAAACAACAAGAACAAGGTTTCTACTATAACCTGTTGATGGGTGTTTTCTGTACAACAACAACTCAGACAAAATAAATGTTATCCTATCTCTCTTGAAAATTTGATCTCTATGAACAAAGAGATAACCCCAATGTCTCTCGGGTGTCAGGTCTTGACAATGCAGTGGATCAAACTCAATGATAAATGTGAAAATCTGGTAATCACAAAGGGACCTTACGAACAAACATTGGAAGCTTTAAACTCATCAGATTTTAAGATATAGTGATGCTTAAATTTCTGGTTCTAAACAAATAATAAAAGAAATAGCAAAAGGTGAGGGTTTTAGAAGTCCTAAGATTAACCATGCAAATGATGAAATACTTGGAATGGACCAATCCATTTAAAATAATTTCTATTCAACCTAGGCTATACCTGCAATCTTACAGAGAACACTGTAATCTTCTAAGGTGTTAAAGATTTTCAAACTATGGGCATTCATTCAATGGAACTGAATAAATGCCTATAGTTGAACTAAGCACATAAGTATCAGGTACAGGTTGACCTTGCACAACATTCCCGTAATCAAGAAGCTTCCCAAAGTATGAACTAGAGATTGCTACAACACTCCAAGCATTAAATCACAAGCATTATTAACTAAACCTAAGATACATTCAAACGTTTCCAGCAATTTAAGAGATAAAACAAGAACCATACAAGATTATTCAACCCAAAAGAAGGCACCAATCATAGCACAATGTCTTCACTTGGTATTAAATCACCGGATTAGCAACAATTCTGGTCTATTACAACACTTGCTTGAAACATAAAACTAACTTCTAATCTTCTAACATTCCTGCCATTCTACTACTAAATCTACTATCTAAACTGATTGGAAACTAACTTAACCAACCCCTACAAATGAGGCCAAAGGCCATACTTATAGAAATCCTACCCACGTGAACTAGAGTTAAGGTTACAAAGAAGCTCAACCACCAACCAAATCGGCCCTAACAAAACATCAATAATTCAGCATCCAGCATTTAATGCCTGAAGTGCCCCTTGAAATCGACTTGGGATCCCAAAAGTCATGGTATAGTCACTCAAGCCATGCTTGCCATTAATGCTCCATCTGCGTGAACAGAAAAAATGGTAACGTGCGTGCAACGCCAGTTCGAATGTGAGCCACCAATCAAACCCAAGCTAAGCAAATGGATGACTTAGATCAAGTCAAACTAGGTTGAGCCCTCCACGAATCACTCGGCCACCAAATGCATCGACCTTGCATTTATGGATGGGTTTCACCTATCTGTGGCCACAATATGTACTCAACTGTTTCCTATGGATCTTGCCAAATTTTCAAAGTACACCCATCCTTCCTTCAGCCCTGACAACAACCTTCAACTCGATCCAATCTGCATTCAAAAGGCCAACATTTATGCTCAATATAACATCAAAATCCAAGTCGATCCAACAAAGTCCCCAAGGTAAGAAAACCAAGCACAAACCCAGGCAGAGGCAGAACCAAAAATAGAAGAGAGCGGAAAGGAAACAGGAATAGGAATGGAGACAAAATAGGCAGAAGCGAAGACAAGAACAGATGGAGAGGAAAATAGGTGTAAGCGGAACGAAACCTGGAAAAGGTGGGAATTAATCCAAGATGAGACTTTTTTCAAAATCCCAAGCTTAGATCCAACCCGGCTCTGGTTCCAACAATCGAAAGGGAGACCGAATTAAACCCAAGGGAAGAAACCAACCCGAAGGCCGAACGCAGCGAAACGACAAAGACGCGGGAAGGGGAACCGGAACTGGAATAGAAACTGAACCGTGAACTTTGACAAAGTTCAAAGTTAGGTTCCATCCTAGTTCCACCTCCGACAAATGAAAAATAAAAATGAACCAAGGAAAAC
This sequence comes from Sequoiadendron giganteum, assembly GCA_007115665.2. Lineage (NCBI taxonomy): Eukaryota > Viridiplantae > Streptophyta > Pinopsida > Cupressales > Cupressaceae > Sequoiadendron > Sequoiadendron giganteum. The sequence continues at coordinate 289,084,142 of CM021109.1, read as the reverse complement.
CCAAGGGAGGAAACCGACCCAAAGGCCGAAGACAAGCAAAGCGATGAAGAAAATAGGAAGGCGGGAAGCAGAGCCAGAACAGGAATGAAAACTGAATAGTGAACTTTGACAAAGTTCAGAGTTAAGTTCCATCCCAGTTCTGCCCCCAACAAACAAAATAAACCAGGCCAAAAGAGAAATCGAACAACTCCCAAGACCCAAACAAAAACACCAAGGGAAAATAGAAGGCAAAAAAAAGGAACCAACCCCCAGAGAGGACATCCGCGAGATCCCAAAACCACCAAGAAATCAACACAAAGGGCACCTATAACCAAGACTAGCACCAAAGACCAAAACCCCAAGATTTTAAAAGGCAAGCTCAAAAGGGGGGGCAAGAGAGGGTCCCCACTTTCAGTGGGGCATGTGTGCCAAAACTATACAACAAATGGCGACTCCGCTAGGGAAATGCTCGAAGGCATTTCAATGACAAACTAGAATCAGGAACCCAGAATCTCTGGTTTCATAGACCAGACATCAGGTTACATTTTAAGCAAGGTTTTAGAAATCATGAGCAAGCAAACCTTTCCTGTACTAGGGTCAAAGTGTGTGAATATGCATTTATTTCCCCTTTCCTAAGTTGCAATAGAGACCAAACTCATTCTGATAGGACTACATAAGAATTCTAACTCCAAAAGTAACCTGGATAGAGCCTCACTGCCAGTCAGGCATCCATAGCCCTGGTGAGGTTATCACTGTGACCCTCCCTAGCATAGCTCTACCTCCAGCTAGGAATCCATAGCCCTAGTAGAGATGCTAGGATACCCTTGATAAGCTGAACATTTCTTTTGATTTTCAATATTTTCTTTCTTTTTCTTTTGATATTCTCTTCGAGATTTTCTTTTAAAACTTTACTTTTCACCTTGCAGGCAATGAAGCCCACACTCAAGGGTGAGAACCACATTAGCAATAGAGCATAATTTAAGATTTTTCACCCAATTAGACCTCCTAAAGACCTCATGCAACCTTGGAATTCTTAATATTTGTGTGAAGATATAAGACCCAAATACATACCAAAATTTAACTTAGTTAAGTGACTCTAATCCCTAGCCCATGCAACATCGGAAGAAGGAATTCCACCAGGTTGGATGACTCTGAAAAGATGATTGGAGTTTGTAAAAGAAATCCTAGAACAGTCTTAGACAAGCAACCAGTTATACAAATGCAATAAACCTAGAGGAAAGCAAGAAAACCCCAAAGAGAAAATAGAGCAGCAGGAGAAACCAACCCAAGCAGGTCAACCCAAACCAAAACTAGAGCAGCAGACCAGCAAAGCAAAACCAAAAGAAACCCTACTCTAACCAAGGTAAAAACAAAACAACAGAAAGGAAACCTAATCTACTTATGTACAAGGACAGAGCTGAAAATAGCTCAAGACTAGAAACAATGCTTCAAATACTGCCCATTGACAAGCAATGGGATATCCTCTCCGATGAGGGTTCTTAAACGGAAGGAATTATCTCCCAGAATCTTTGCAATCTGATAAGGGCCAAGCCAAATTTTATCAAATTTTCCATGCTCCCCTTTTATGTCATGGGCTTTATCCTAGTAGAGAACCAAGTCAGAGATTCTAAAGGCTTTCACCTTAGCTCTCCTATCAAACCATTTCTTCACTACACCTTGATTCTTAGCAAAGTTTTCTAAGGCTTCATCTCTTCTTTCTTCAAGGTGTAACAACTCATTCAAGCGGGCTTCATGCTTATCCTCTCCATCATAGTACTCATTGATGAATTGCAGGGTAGGGATCTTAAGCTGGATGGGAAAGACAGGTTCCAAACCATATACTAGGTGATAAGGAGAGGTTCCTAAGGATGTCTTTTGTCTAGTGCAGTCTGCCCAAAGAAAAAATCTAAGTTGGGTGTGCCAATCCTTGGGGTTCCTTTCTAGTAGCTTCCAGATGATTGTCAATAGGTTCTTATTGGAAGACTCGGCCAAACCATTCCCCTATGGATAGTAATTGGATGCAAATTTTATGGTAATTCCATGATCATAAGCCTAGTTAGAAAAATTTAATGATACGAATGAATAACCATTATCACTAACCAAAGACAATGGACAACCAAAGCGGTTAATGATACCTGTCTCCATGAAATTGATTACCACTTCAAAAGTGCATTGCTTGCATGCAAGAGCCTCAATCCACCTAGTAAAGTAGTCAGTTACAATAAGAATATACCTATGGCCTGTAGATGAAGGTGGGTTGATGGGACCTATGAAGTCCATTCCCCACTGTGTGAATGGTTTTACCTCTATGGCAGGCCGATGTGGAAGAGTTGCACACCTCTCCCTGTTTTTTGCAATCTGACATGCATGACAAGTTCTCACATGGTTATGTGTGTCCTTGAACAAGGCAACCCAATAATAACGTACCCTGAGGATCTGATTTATAGTTGAAGGTGCTAAACCATGGCCTATGCCATATTTGTCATGAAATTTAGTCATCACTCTCCCTACCTCTTCCTTGCTTAGGAATCTCAAGTAGACACCTTCATGATTTCTCTTGTATAAAATAGCTCCTTTCATCATAAAAATATCAATCTTCAAATGTAGAGCTCTCCTTTGCACTACATTGAGGTTTTTGGGACACTGTTGATTCAAAATATAGTGGAGAATGTCATCATACCAGTCCCCTAGAAAAACATCTTCAAGATTATAGTGTTGGGCTACAGGGTCAGGACCCATTTCTGCCATTGTCTTGGTTAGTCCTTTCCATGTTACCAACTTCATGGGTTGAATTTCAATATCATACTCTTGCAACATAGTTACCCACTTGGATCTTTGTTCACCTAATTCATTCTGCATCAACAACAACTTGACTACAGCATCAGGGACTATAGAAAAGACCTTGTTTCTCAGTATATAGTGTCTGAACTTCTTCACATCTCGGATCAAGACATAAGCCTACTTTTCAACATTAGGATATCTCAGTTCTGCATCTTTCAAGGGTGCACTCATGAATGCTATGTGATGCTCATTCCCCTAATCAGACTTTTGTGTCAACAAGCCAACATAGGAGTGATTAGAAGCAAATGAATAGATATAGAATGGCTTAGCATAATCAGGACTCACCAAAATAGGCGCCTCAATAATAGCTCTCTTGATTTCTGCAAATGCTTCCCTAGCCTATGTATTCCATTCAACTTTTGCTTCTTGCTTCAACATGGCATTCAATGGCTTGACTATCTCTACAAATCTAGTGATAAACTTTCTGACAAAGTTAATCTTGCCAAGGAATGACTTCATTTCTTTCTTGCTTGCAAGGGGTTGAATTTTCAGTATAGCCTCCACTCATTCAAGATCAATGGAAATGCCCTATTCTGAAATAACATGTCCCAACAACTTTCCCTCAGTGACTCCAAAGATGCAATTCTTTGGATTAAGTGAAATGCCAAATTCCTTGCACTTCTAGAATACTTTGCATAAATCTGCAACATGATCACTTCGCTTCTTGGAAAAGACTGTCAAATCATCCATGTAGATGATTATGCACTTGCCAACGATGTCTTTGAAGGAAATATCCATAGCTCTTTGGAAAGTAGCTCCAGCGTTAATTAATCCAAAGGGAATTCTTCTATAAGAAAAAGTTCCCCATTTTGTAGTAAAGGCAGTTTTGTGCCTATCCTCATATTGGACCATGACCTAGTTGTATCCAGAGTACCCATCTAGAAAGGACATCATCTAAGATCCATTAACAATCTGAAGCACTTCATCCAGTGAAGGGATTGGATAATTTTTTTTTTTTATGCTTTGTTCAAGTTCCTGAAATCAACACACAGTCTGATTTCTCCATTTTTCTTCCTTATTGGAACCAATTTTGCAACCCATGTTGAATTTCTTATCATAAATATGATTCATGTTGAAAGTAGCTTTTGCACTTCCTTTTGAATGATGGGCTCCAGCAGAGCGTTAATTGATCTTTGTCTTTGCCTGAATGGCATAACATTTGACTTGAGGGGAATAGTATGCATGATGATCAAAGTGTCATATGTCCTCAAGTCATCATAACTCTAGGCTATCACATCTTGATATGTGTGCAAGGCATTAATGATTCCTTGTCTCTCCTTTGGAGTGCACGCCTTACCAATAAATAAATTTTTGACATCACTTTGGGTCCCCATGTTGTATGTTTCACATTGACAGTTGAGAGACTCCCTTTTCATTTTCTGCTCCTGGTCTCTTATCTTATCTAGATCAAAGATCATTTCCAATTGCACCATGCCTCTTGGGATGGTATTAGTCTTCGGATTGAGGACTCCTTCTAGGTCCATTTCAGCCTCTTGAGGTTCGACCTCATAAATCACTTGAGAAGAAAACACATCATAGCTAGTGATGAAATCAAGAATATGCTTATCATCTTCAAATACCTAAAAATTGGTGACATTGTCAGGCACTGAGGGTACCGAAACAAGTTCCACAATGAACTTCTTTAAGCCTAAAAGTGATAACGGCTGCAATGTACTTGTTGCTTGTGCCAGAGAATCAGTAGTTTGATTCTTACTTTGAGGTATCAGCTGAATGTTGAAGGCATCAAATCCTTCAATAAGATCCCATATTTTGTGCCTATAATTGGCCATCCTTCTGTCATGACATGAGTATTGTTTCCTTACTTGCTTGACCTTTAGCTCAGAATCTCCAAACACTTGCAGAATTTTGACTTTCTTTCTTAATGCCATCAATAGCCCATGAACTAGAGCTTCATATTCAGATACATTATTAGTGCACTAGAATTGGAGTCTATGAGCAACAAAGTAGGTTTTACCTTTAGGACTAATTAGCTCAAGCCCTACTCTAGCACCCTGCTTGGACTTGGATCCATCAAACCTTAATGTCCAAAATTCATTAGCTTCTGTTTTTCTTGAGACACCTTTGTCCTTGCTGATACCCGGAGGTTCTTCGAGAGGCCTTGGGTTCTTTTATTTTAGATCATTTTGAATGTTCTATATGTTTACCTTAACAGTTGGGGTTGTGTTAATGTATCCTTGTATCTGCTCCACTGCAGTTTCACATAAGCAACATTCCAATTCAGAATGAGGAGCATTGTGAACTCTACACCAACTAGGAAGAAGCAACTCTTCAAGTTCATATTTTTACCCAGTTGAATCTGATCTTCTACACATTTTTGGATAAACTCTTGGAAGTTATCTAGCAAACTGAGTTGTCTATCTGCCTGATCATCAAGTTCCTCTATTTTTTCAAATTGCACCTCGAAACTGTTGGCTTCTGATGTGGATTCACTAGAAGATCTTTGCATCATAAATACTTCCTCTGTATTGGAAATAGGAGAGGCCAGGATATAGTTCCTCTTGCTGACCTCAGACACTAATATTTCATTTGAAGTATTTTGATATTCAGTATGACATACTTCATTCTAGGTTCTCTCTCAATTCTGATTTGATTTGGGACTCCTTTCCAGGGGAGCCACATGTGAGAGTGGTCTATGGATGTATATCCATTTATTGCTCTAGTAAAGTCTCTACCCAAGATCAGACCATAAGTGTCAGGAATTTCCGCTACCTGAATATTAAGTACTTGTTACACTCTAGGGTCTGAAGCAACTTGCATGGGAATCATGTTCAGTTCTCCTACTATATTCACCTTTGTTTTGTCCAATTGGGTGACCTTCTTCTGGGAAGCTACAGGGGTAATACCAAGAGCCCTACAAACAGAAAACGGCATAACATTTGTGGATTCTCATGAATCTAGCAAGCAATTGTGCAGATTTTTACCAAATATACGAATAGAAATCAGAAAAGGAGGGGTTTCCATTTTTCCTTGGAATAAACTCAATTGCGAGTCATCTTTTGCAACCTGACCCCTATCTTTTTCTTTCCCCCTATCCCCATATTGTGATTGACTAGGGCCTTTGGGTTCTTGTGAACTAGGAGGCCTTCCAATTGCCTCATTGATTGCTACTCCTGGTGTGTCTATACTTGAATTAAAGGACCCTGGGATGAAATTTCTGATTTTAGGAACTCTTAACAACTTGAAAGCAGAAAGACTCACCTTTATTTTCCCGAGTTCCTTAGTGACATTATCCTAGTTGTTCCACATTCATGTTAGGGTGGACCTCCTTAGAATGACCAATCTTCCTATCTCTTGCTGCATTGACATTGCTTCCTTTGGAAACATCTGGTTGTCCTTCTTTTGTAAGGTATTGTGTCGGCACCTCAAGGTAGGATGGATTGTTGTTGGCATGTGGATTTGGTGGAGTAGTAAAATTGTGTGGAGGGGAAAATGTGGTGAATGGACCTCCAGCTTGTGGGTTCCTATGGGGCTTGCTTCTCATATCATACTTCCTGACAAGTTGTTGAAACATTTGTACTTATTCAACATCAGCCTCCACTTCATCCAATGGGCCATTATCGTTCTCAGTTTCTTCATTAAATAGCTGAGAGATTTCATCTTCATTGAGCACTTTTTTTGTCTCCCCATTCTGGCTTCTTGACTCCTCTTCTGGTTCATTCTCCTCATCTCTTGGAAAAGGGGCATGATTCAACACCAATACTGGGGAATCATAAGGATTTGAGGGTACCAATTCTTGGCCAATGGAGTTGTTTTCAACTTCATATTGAAAGATGGAAGCAGCAATTTGAAATTCAAGACAATCAACTTCAGAGTGTTGGCTTGTCTTGTGAAGTCTACACCGTCCTGACAAATCTACTTCTGCTAGGTACACACCACATGGGGGTTTCTCTTGATTGGAAGGTTGATCCAGCATAGTGGGAACTCCTCCATTGTTAGGCCTAGTGTTCCATGGCCTATTCTACCTAGGTGGCTATCTTCTTTCAAATCCTTGTCCACCTTGTTGACTTCTATCAAAGTTCTGACGAGAACCTTGTCCCCTTTCAAAGTTCTGATTTTTGTCATAGTGTTGCCCTATGTTATAACTTGATTGCATGCTCTTCTGATTACCTTGCAATTGGTTATTCTAGTTCCTCAAGTAGGTTACCTCTATGTTCAGTTTCTTCACTTGCTCAGTTAGCTCATCTAACCTTTCTTTATCAGGATTTTTGTAAGGGGTCAGATTCACAGTGTTTGGAGGGTATCCTGACACTCATCCTGAACCATTAGACTAATTCAAAACTTCTGAATTCTGCAAATATGTAGGGAAATCATCCTATGACTACGAATGGAGGGGATGGTTAGTATGTTGTTGGGGATAACCAGGCATTGGTTGGTCCTGGTTTATTGGATGACCTGGGTGAGGGACTAGAGGCAACTATGGAATAGGATTCATAAGGGGAGTATGATTAATAAAAGCCTGGTAGAGATATTGGATGTAGCTCGGGTGAGCAGTAGGTCCCAAAGATGCCAGGGGTCCTGACAAGTGTTGTCTCAGGTCTATGTTGATCTTAACAACCTTCATATAGGTAGTGAGCAAGGTAGTTGGAGGGTTATTTCTCCACTTAAGGAAGGTGGATGTGAGACTATCTAGGGCTTCAAAATACATCTCTAAGGTGGAGGCATCATCCCCAGCATAAGGTGATTGCAATCTAGTGTATGCACGGTGGAAGCTATTGTTGAATGATCCTATAGGTTAATTGACCTCCCTCTTTACCCTAGTAAACTATATATAAAGCTCACTAGCACTAATAGGAATCTTAAACTTCTGCAGAAATGCAACCTTGAGTTCAACCCAATTATGAATGGATGCAACAGGTAAATGATTGTACCAGTAAAAATCCTCCTATCCTAGAGAATAGGGGAAAATTCTGCATGCAACATCCTCATGATTAATCCCCTTATCTCTCAAACAAGTCTAAAAAATCCTAATATGCTCCTCTGTCATTCATGTGAAACTTAGAGAAAAAATGCTCAGGGTTCTTGGGCATAACATTGTAGTTGTTGAAGGTTAGAGGGGATGGATTATTTTCCAGGAAATCCATTGGTGGAGGTGGTAAAGGCTGATTGATGGATAGTTAGGGTTGTTGAATGGAATCAGCCTTAGAATCGAATGAAGATGAGGTGGATGAGGGTGAAGATGGTGGAAATGATAGGTTGGATGATGACCCCTCCCTTCTTCTGGTCTTTCTTGACCTAGTTGGAGGTGGCAATTCTTGAAATTCTTCTTCTTCTCCTCTTGGTGTAGATCTAGTTCTCCTTTTGAGCCTCTTAGGAGAGATGGCATTTAAAAAAGGCTACATCTTGCTTATTCAGGCCCTCCTTCTAGCACCAATCCTGTTGATGGGTGTTTTCTGCACAACAACAAATTAGACAGAATAAATGTTATCCTACCTCTCTTAAAAGGTTCATCTCTATGAACAAAGAGATAACCCCAAGGTCTCTCAAGTGTCAATTCTTGATAATGCAGTGGAACAAACTCAGAGATAAATGTGAAAATGTTGGTAATCACAAAGGGACCTTACAAACAAACACTAGAAGCTTTAAACTCATTAGATTTTAAGATATGGTGATGCTTAAATTTCTAGTTCTAACCAAATAATAAAAGAAACAACAAAAGGTGAAGGTTTTAGAAGTCCTAATATTAACACTACTCCTAAGATTAACCATGCAAATGATGAAATACTTGGAATGGACCAATCCCTTTAAACTAATTCCTATGCAACCCAAGCTATACCTGCAATCTTACAGAGAACACTGCAATCTTCTAAGGTGTTAAAGATTTTCATACTATGGGCATTCATTCAATGGAACTGAATAAATGCCTATAGTTGAACTAAGCACATAAGTATCAGGTACAGGTTGACCTTGCACAACATTCCCATAATCAAGAAGCTGCCCAAAGTATGAACCAGAGATTGCTACAACACTCCAAGCATTAAATCACAAGCATTATTAACTAAACCTAAGATACATTCAAATGTTTCCAAGCAATTTAAGAGATAAAACAAGAACCATGCAAGATTATTCAACCCAAAAGAAGGCACCAATCATAGCACAATGTCTTCACTTTGTATTAAATCACCATATTAACAACAATTCTCGTATGTTACAACACTTGCTTGAAATGTAAAACTAACTTCTAATCTTCTAACATGCCTACCATTCTACTACTAAATCTATTGTCTAAACTAATTGGAAACCAATATAACCAACCCCTACAAATGAGGCCAAAGGCCATACTTATAGAAATCCTGCCCGTGCGTACCAGAGTTAGGGTTACAAAGAAGCCTGGCCACCAACCAAATTGTCCCTGACAAAACAACAATAATTCACCACCCAGCATTGAATACATGAAGTGCCCCTTCAAATTGACTTGGGATCCCAAAATTCATGGTACAGTCCGTCGAGCCATGCCCACCATTAATGCTCTATCCGCATGAACAGAAAAAACGGCAACGTGCATGCAACACCAGTTTGAATGCGAGCCGCCAATCAAACCCAAGCTGGGCAAAGGGATGACTCAGATCAAGTTAAACCAGGTTGATCCCTCCATAGATCAATCGGCCACCAAATGCGCTGACCTTGTATGTATGGATGGGTTTTGCCTCTCCGCAGCTATAATATGTACTCTACTATTTACCATGAATCTTGCCAATTTTTCAAAGTACACCCATCCTTCCTTCAGCCCCAACAGAAACCTTCAGCTTGATCCGATCTACATTCAAAAGGCCAGCATTAATGCTTAATACATCATCAAAATCCAAGTCGATCCAACAGAGTCCCCAAGGTAAGAAAACCAAGCACAAACCTAGGCAGAGGTGGAACCAAAAACAAAAGAGAGCAGAAATCAAATAGGAACACGAACGAAGATAAAACAGGTGGAAGTGGAGACGGGAACAGACAAAGAGGAAAACAGGCCGAAGCATAACCAAACCCAATGGAGGTGGGAATGGAACCAAGATGATACTTTTCACAAAGTCCCAAGCTCAAATCCAACCTAGTTCTAGTTCCAATGACCGAAAGGGAGACCGAAGCAAACCTAAGGGAAGAAACCAACTCGAAGGCCGAACACAGCGAAATGACAAAGACGCGGGAAGTGAAGCTAGAATGGGAATGAAAACCGAACCGTGAACTTTGAAAAAGCTCAGAGTTAGGTTCCATCCCAATTCTGCCTCTGAAAAATGATGAAGAAAAATGAACCAAGGAAAACCCAAGGGAGGAAACTGACCCAACTGCCAAAGACAAGCAAAGCGACGAAGAAAACAAGAAGGCGGGAAGTGGAGCCGGAATGGGAACGAAAGCCGAACCATGAACTTTGAAAAAGTTTAGAGTTAGGTTCCATCCTGATTCTGCCCCCAACAAACCAAATAAACCAGGCCAAAAGAGAAAGAGAACAACTCCCAAGACCCAAACAAAAACACCAAGGGAAAAAAAAGGAACCAACCCCTAGAGAGGACATCCGCGAGATCCAAAAACCACCTGGAAATCAACATAAAGGGCACCCATAACCAAGACTAGCACCAAAGACCAAAACCCCAAGATTTTCAAAGGCAAGCTAAAAAGGGGGGGCAAGAGAGGGTCCCCACTTTCATTGGGGCATGTGTGCCAAAACTGCACAACATAACCCTCAACTGAAGATTTCCAATACAAACACATTAGGAACAAATGCACCTCCACCACAATCACCTTCACAATATCCTACACCACCATATACACCATACAAAACCTCATCATACCAGAATCTCTCACATAATTCATCCACCTTTCCACAACATGTTCCTTCACCATACCCGCAAGATGATATGGTATCACAACATAAAGTGTTAACACAAGAAATGTAGGATATTTGGATGGGAAAAATGAAGAAACCTTATACAAAGAAAAACCTATGTCCATATCCTTTTGATTGAAACATCACAATGATAACTTTCCCTCCCAATTTTGAGGTTCCCAAATTTCATAAATACAAAGGGAAAGGAAATCCTTTGGACCATATCAAAGAATTTAACATCATGTGCATGGAGGTAGCCTACAATGAATCCTATTTGATGTGCCTCATTCCATGAAGCTTAACAAGTCTTGCCATGGATTGGTTTTCACAGTTACCTCTAGGCATCAAAACCTTCCAAGAAATCATTGATAGCTTCATAGATCACTTCTCCTTCAATATTGACATGGATGTGAGCTTAGAAGAGTTATATACACTCAAACAGAACAAAGGAGAATCGTTCACTAACTTCTTACAAAGGTGGAGGCAAAAAGCTAGTAAGAGAAAATGGACCATTCTCGATGAACAACAGGTGGGGATTATCATATTGAATGTGGATCCAGATCTATCCTTCTACTTGAAAATGTAGTGTATTACCTCTTATGATGATCTTTTCCCTACGGCCCTCAATATCGAGTGAGCTCTGATCTCATAAGGGAACACACAAGTGTATAAAGAAAATAACCCATCAACTAGTTTTAATGACAAACCCCACTTTTGGGCCAAGAACAAGAATGTCACTAGTGATGGTGTTGTTGATGCAAAGGTGGTCTTAACTACTCCTAGACAAGAAAACACCCAAACAAAAATCAATGTTGCAAACACTCAACATTGACAACAAAGAACAAATAGTGCTCCTAAAAAATAATTCACACACTTAGAGGAACCTATGAAGGATGTGTTGAAGAGGTTGATATAGTCTAATCTTTTCACACTCCTAGATTTCTCAAACTATCAATGAGCCACAAATCAAACCTCATAACTATAGAGACAACCATTTTTGTGAATTTCATCGGTACAAAGGTCATAACACACAAAATTGTTTTAGACTTAAACAACTAATAGAAAATCTTATTGAACAAGGAGACATTTATGTTGATCAAAAATATAGGAATGAAAATTTAAAAATTTACACAAACCCTATTCCTGATCATACAAAAGAAAAAGATTCAAGAAAGGCCTCAACCTCAAAAACATAAACCATACCCATGATACCACAATGGGACATATTTATTTATCACAACATGAGGAATCAAATATGCATCAAGATACTATTTTAAAACAAATTCAAAACCCATCAGAAACGTTTAGTAATATTTTATACCATAATGACATCAAGTGGATATCATATTGTGATATCTCTCGCACATATGACTCAATGATTAGGGATGTTGAAGAAGTTTCAAATGAGTAAGAAATATCCCTTATTTCACCCATACCCACAAACTATTGTGAAGAGTCTTTTATCGATAATATATCATCCACCCAAGGATCATGTCAAGAAGAGGTTCTTGAGGATAACGAAAGATACTCTGAATTAAGTCAGGATCAAGAACCCTTATCCCAAGAGTTTCACCTAGAGCTAAGGGACATCTTCCAAACCATTTTAAACTCCAAATATGTCCCTGATATCACCCTTGAGATGTTTCTTTTTGATGAACATATAGACATTCTTCATCCAAAATAAGAGTCTCCCACTCTTGGTATTCCTATACAAAATAAAGCAACAATTGAGACTCTTGATTCTTATAGTGAATGTGCATCATCAACATCTTTTGCATCAGCACCAACATCTTTTGAAGTAGTATCAAAAGATAATTATGCCATAGAATTAGAGCAAACAGTTCATATTCTTGAACAACAAGAACCCATATCAATATCATGTGTTCATGACAAGTCATATTTTGTGGCTATGGATTAGAGGGTGCATTATCAGGGCAAAGGATTAGGTATTGACAATACCTTTACAGCACTGGGGGAAATCGTGTCTACAACAAGCATCAACATATGGGGCACAAAGGATCCTTATGATGAAAATACTATCAACACTACAACTAGCCATATCATGAGTTGACATTCACCCATCATCTCATATGCAAATTGGGACCAACATAAAAAGAAGAATTCCTATCAAAGAAAGGAGACGATCATTAAAGAAAATGAAGCAGTAAAGCAAAAAGGACAAAGAAAATGCAAATGGATACCAAAGAAAAATGAAGAAAATCATCCCTCAAAAACTCCATTAGTCAAAGAAACTATGGGGAGAAATCAAAAGGGTAAATATATCCATCAAAAGAGTCCTCAAATACAAAAGCAGGCTTCTCAAGAAAGGAATAAAGTATATCCAGTGGTTGGTCCTAATTCCATGAAAACCTCCATTTCCGCCCATCATATCTTCCCAAGTTTGGAGAGTCAAAGGTTCCAAACCATCAACCAATATATCTCATATTCCTTCATACATGTTATTGTCCACTCCATTCATGATATCCAATTCTCGCATTGACCATGTGTTGGTAGCTACTCTTCATCATAAGGATTTCAAAGGAACTTTATTGCAATGTGTGCACATAGACAAGGTTAATTCTAGTATCCACAAGGTAGATCAAAGTTCTTCAAGGTTGCATTCAAGTGCTCGTATCTTAGCAAAGAAACTTCTTTAAGTAGGATATCACTAGAAGGTTATGACAATGGCCTCTACATTAGTACCACTAGGTGGTTCAAAAAGAGGGTAAAATTTCCAAAAAAAATCAAAAAATCAAAAATCAAGAAAATAGCAAAAATAAAAATCATCCTCTAGTGAAAACCACTATGGTGGTGCTTTGGGCAAGTACTATGATGAAAATATATCAAACATGTGTCATGAGTAAAATCAAGCATCTATATGATCCTTCTCAGATATAAGTATCTCATCTTTATCATGATAAATCTAATGTTCCCTCCATCCATCCAATCCAGATTCATCAAAATATTCCACTTTATCTTGATCTTGACAAAGATTCGACTGTACTTCAACTCTACTCATGAAATTTTTTTGATAGGCTCTTTACCATTTTATTTCATGAAGTCTCATAGCCCATATCTAGCATGATAAAAACTTTGTTAAAATATTCACATCTACATTACCTATCTTTGTTTTCCCATTGCACTATGAAACATTGCTAGACACTCGAGGTAGGTTATTCCACTCTTATTTTTGAATAACTCTTGATCCATGTCTTTTATCTCACAACGTGACATCAACATCATGATCTAGGTATTTTTTACCTCAAAAGCCCATCAAAATCCAAAAACACTTGCAAAATATAGAAAACCCAAAAACATCCAAATTCCTATACAACTAAAATCCAAAAAAATTCATAAAAGTTATATAGTCAAAATCTAAAACATCCAAAAAACATCAAAATCCCTAAAAAGGTCAAAACATCAAAAATCCAAAAAATAGTACCTAGTCAAACTATGGGTCTCTGACCTTGAACGCAGGAAACACTATCATTGATGTGCCACCGAGATACCCTAGGTCAATCCTTTAGGAGTCTGTCATAATAAACAGGAAATCCATCAACTATTCATATCTTATCTTCAATAAGTCGAGAAAGTCAAACTATGTGGTCTCTTTGTATATAACATAGGCAAGGCTTGTCTTCAATCAACCCTCGAGGCCCCTAGGAAAGTTTTTTAGGTTAGGTTCTTGGTAAAATAACTTAGAAAATCCATAAACATTCAAATATCTCAAAAAGCCTTAAACATTCATAAAATCTCATAAAATCCCTAAACATTTGAAAACTCATAAAACACAAAAACATTTGAAAACTTAGAAAACCCCTTAACATTTGGAAAATAGGAAATACCAAAAACACTGAAGAACATTAAAAACCCTAAACAACCTCAAGTAATTGAAAACAAAAGCATTCACATAAACTTTTCAAAAGACTAAAAATAGCCTCAAAACATTTTCAAAAGACCAAAAACATTGAAATATTCTAGAAAATCCAAAACCACCCATCCCATTTCGCTTTCAACTGAAATAAACCTTCACCCATAATAAATTGATCATCACCTTCAACCTTTGGTAAAACAAGTAGAAAGCAAGTATCACAAGTTGTAAAGTGAGAACCTAAGTGTCAAAATCTAAAGTCTATATCATTGGTAAATGTGTTAGTGGAGTTTTTATCAACGGCTTATCACACACCTCATCCTAATCAAAACACATGATCAAAATTTCCTAGGATGTATCCTTCCTGCAATGGACATCAGCATCGGAAATCACCTTAGCTATATTTAAACTGGCAAGAGATATAGATAATAGTGACTATTTTTCTTTGATCTTTTCTTATGATTTATCTTAATGACCCATTTTGAGAATTTCTCGATGAGGTCTCAACAATTTAGAGACAAAGGAATGGGGCATCGGTCATTATCTTTTGTCTGTTGTGCTTGTGGGTATTCTTGTAAAATAATCTTGGCACATACTTGCTTATTTGTGTGTAGGGAGGTTGTTTGGAGTAGATAGTTGACTATTGTGTATGCTTTGGTTCGAGATATTCTAAATTGCTAAGCTACATTCCAATGAGGTTTTTGTATGTCAAGATGTGAACAAGAACTATCCTATATATTTGTATATTCAAATTCCATTACACTAGATACAACGCCATCCTGGTTATTGATACCTTGATGCATCGTGTTTATTGCTATATCAAAAATAAGGAATGACAGAAAATCCCAATCTAAAGATATGAGAAAATCATCATTATCATTCATCCATCTCATCACCCTATCTAATAAACTCTCATTGGATCAAGAACTTGTACTTTATCTCAAAATCAATGGTCAAATCCATTCTTCTTATTCTTTTATATTTACTAACATTTCTATCCAAGTATCAAATCTATGTGATCCACATCAAAATATACATAAGGCTACCCATATCTGATGATTGTCTATACATCATGAAATCTTTCTACATCAACATCTAAGCTTTCTAAGAACTATTTTTCATCCTCTTTATCATAAATCCCTCTTCCGTTGGGGCACAGTGGGGCATCTATATTATCTTCAACTCAACAATCTGAAAAGTTGCAGCTCTTTGATTCAAAAGCAACCTGTAATATCAGCATCTCAAAAATAATTCTAATCTTCACCTATCATGAGCCCGATTGGAACACATTTCATTTTTCTAATTGATCTCTCAAGGGGGCAACCAACCACCTTTATATCGATATCAAATCATCTAACAAATTTTTTTCCTAACCTTGCAAACAAATCTTGATCAAATCTATCAAATCAACCATCATTGGTATATATCGTTCCCTATCAATGCCCGTGTTAAAAACAATCCCTGCATTGTTGTGAATCCTCAACAATGCCATCAATCAATCAATTAGATCAACCAACTTTAGCTAGGCTATCAACATCTCAAAGAGATCATCGATATTTGTTTCTACATCATCATTAACATCAAAATCAACATCAATCTTTGAACCAATACAATGAGTACATTGCTTCAAAGAGGGGAAAAATGTAGACACCTTAAAATGTCTCGATGGATCATATCAGCTAACTAACACCATTTCATCCTAAAATTCATCCTATTTTTGCTTAATTGGTAATATTAGCCTAGCTATTTAATTAATTATGTCATTTTCATCTATTGATCTAATTAATTTAATTAGGTTAATTCATCCCCTTTCATGCTAACATTTTCTCTTATTAAATTAAATACATCAAGTTATTTGATTTAAATCCCTAAGTCCTCTTATTTAATTAAATAACCCTAAATTGTTTAAATTAAATATCATTTCACTTTCCCCCTTTTCATTAAATCATTTGTTTAATGAATATCATGAAATTCCCCTAATTGACATAATTAAAAACTTTGTTTTAATTATCAATTACTAATAAATTTAATTCCCCCGACTTGAAAAGGAATATTCTAAGGGAATATTCTTCCTTTTCATATTCCTCCAAAAGGGAATATTCCCATGGAATATTACTTCCCCTTTTTGCACATTAAAACATTTTTTTAATTTTCTAAATATCTATTTTCCTCACCCATGAGAATATTCACTTTCTTCACTCATTCGAAAAAAGGAATATTCCTTTTTAAACAAACTTACAAGACTTCATGTGCAAGTTAACTTATAAGACTTCATGTGTTAGTCTTGTAAGTGTGTTTGTTTGGATTAATGTGAGCCCTTGAAAAAATGTGATCTTGCATTTTCAACCCTTGATGGGAATCTGTGATCCATGCCTTCATCTTCCTTCCTTTTTGACCATTGGTTAACCTTTTTTATCTCAACCATCCATTTCTCATTTTCTCTCCTATAAATAGGTTACTATTTACAAATGGATCCATCTTTTAACATCAAACTTATGTTGTTAAAATCATTTGCATTTGCACTCACCTTTTTCATCATTTTAGCTTAATTACTTGCATTAGTTAGCTTATCTTCCATTAATGGCTTCCATGGTAACTTAGATGAATTCATGTAGCTTTTTTGGTAATTAGGGTTTCAATATTTTTAGCTTAGAACCCTTTTATATTAGCTTTGCACTCACACATCTTGATCATCTTAGCATAAATCATGTTATAATAGCTTCCATCATGTTCATTTAGCTTTAAATCATGTTTCATTACACATCTATCAATGGTTTCATTATTTTTCTTCAATAAAACTGATTGAAACAAGATCAATATCCAAGGGATTGGGAAAGGGTCGCCACTCCACATCAACACAACACCACTCCCCCAATAGGATAAGTTTCAATGGATTAGAATAGGTGTTTTTGAAGCTTTCATGGTTTAACATGTTAAGTTTTCAACGAATTCCTAGTTTAGTGTTTATTTGAATGATCTCTATTGGATTGACGTTTAGTGGCTTCATTACGCTTCATATCCTCGTGGATCAAGTATAGTCAGCCCATACTAATCCGTTAGTCATAGTAGGATCCGTCATTTTTTTGAAACCTTGTCAGTAAAGTGACTTTCCAACACTTGATCTCTAATATGCTAGAGAAATTCAAGATCACCCAAATTTGACTAGTAGCAATAGGTGCACAATTAACCATCTCATGCCAAACACAAACTATAGAACTACAAGATCAAAAAGTGACTCAAATAAAAATGATCATAGCACTCAACTAATAGGTTACTTCCTAGATAATGTTCCCACTACATAATGAAAATATAGACTCTAGGAATTTACTATGGATCCATTATTTTCATCTTCGTAAAATATGAACATTTATTTCTAACCAATAGATCATAATGAATAATTATAAGTACATAAAACTCTCCATGAAAACAAGATATCCACATCCTCAAATAATATGTAGATAACCATCTTTATTGGTAGGACAAGGAACTATAAAAACTCATTGCTCAAATGTCGCAAGAACTAATAATTTCTCATGATATCAACATCCACTACAAAATATCATCTATAACAAAAATAAAAAATCTACATCATTTCCAAATTTCCCACTAAAAGTGATCTAGACTTACCCATGACATTATAATAAATGTCTTCTAAATATAAATAACACACATGGACTTAACATAATCAAAGAACTTTATTGGAATAAAAATAGATCCCAAAAATAAAAGTAGAACCACCATCTCCAAACAAAGAATATAAGTACGCACCATTGACTATTCTCATGCATAAATCTCCCATTGAATGTGACTAGGAGCCTCTCATGATAATATAGTCAACTAGTAAAACATATTTTCAAATTACCATTGTAGGTACCATTTGTCATCTTATCTCTTTACAACCCAACATGCCAATGCACCATGATGGCTAAAAGGTCAATAAACTAGAATCTATAACTCCATATCATCCAAACAATCTACAAAAAAACACATTGAATTGATATAATACCATCAACATTCCATAAAATTCCTTCCAACTTTTCCATACATTATGTAGGTATGAAATAAACACCTATAAAACATACATACATGTGACCTCCAAATGTGATAGAAGACATGACCAATGCTCCAAATTCAACTAAATAAAACTAAAAATACCCAAATCTTAAACCAACATAACATGGATCAACTATAACAATAAAGACACAAAGATAACTAAACTCAACCACGTAAGTCGTAATAGAGAAAAGATAAAATCTTGATTCTCCATAACACAAATATTATATCTAGAAATAACTAGATCTAAAATAATTTAAATCTGAAATAAACACTCACAATTCAAAAACCTAACAATAACCATTGAAAATCCACAATTATCATCCTCTAATAATACATAAAACATGAATATATATTTGCAACATATCTCACATCTAGAAAACCCTTAGAAAGTACAATCTAAAAAATATTCTTTCTCAAATCTATAAAACACAAATTTAATTAACCATAAAGCCTAAAAAATCATGCAAGAAAATTTAAATCCATTGCATGTTTAAAATATCCATAAATATGAAACCTCAAAATATATAGTATGGATAATAAAATATCAAAAATATGCATCATACAAGTGCATCCAAACCCAAGCGACTAGGAAATTTACAACATGTCATTCCATGTAGAACCAAAACTTCATGAATATGCAACATGTAAGTCCATGTAGAACTAAAACTCCATGGAATATAATGTAAGTGATCTACCCATCTATACAAGTCTAGAATAACATAGATTCACAACATGCACCAACGTTTAATTGAAAAATCCACACGTGCAATCACATTGTAGCATGCCCATTGTTCTACCCATTGATTTTTATCATGTTTAAACCCACATGTGAACAAATATAGCAATTAAATTTTTCTCTTCTAATCAAATAACAATATGCACATTTAAAACAACCCCATTCCAAATTTTCCCATTGCATTGTATCAAAATATTACAAAAATCCATGAAATGATTCCATATTACATAATTTCATGATAACATTACAATTTTAATAGAGATAAATGCATGATTACATAGCTTCTAAGAGCTTACCAAAAACAAGATACAAGTGGTCTAGATATCCATACTAGGGCATACATCCTTGATTTCCTTGCATTGGTGCATACATTCTAGATGCCCTTGTCTTTGGTGCATACATTCTATTTGTCCCCAATATTGGCACGTACATCCCAAATATTGGTCGCCAACTACATGAAGAGAAGTATCATGCAAGCATTTTCCACCAACCATGGACTTACTCGGTCCCCCACACATCTACCAAACTAGTAAGATTTCCCTTCCCTTCAATGAAGATATTGGTATGGTAACCTCATAATTTCCTTATCCTTTTTAGAGTGTTGTGATGTGTCCTACATATCTAAAGCTTGCCATAATGTCTACTTCTACATGTATGATTTTCCCAGCCTAGTATGTACTCGGATCACAGTGAACTGGCAGATTAGACAGTGGCTACCTACACTAATTTGTCCAAAGATTCATCACCCAGTACTTCGAGTGAGGGTCATCTATTTCACCACAAAAATTGCTCGATTTGGTTTTGACCATTCATATTCTATTCATAGGTTATCCCCTTTCTTTAGGATTATCCTAACCCCATGAATAACCTTCTTGTTAGTTCATATTTTATTGACATTGCTACTAATTATCTTAAAATACATAGGTTATCCCCTTTCCCATGGATTATCCTAACCCTAGGAACAACCAAGTTATCCACATGGATAAACATAACATCACAATATTAAATGACTCTACTTCAAAAGTACAATCTCAACAATAAAATTCCCCATTCAAGAGTGTAATCTCAACAATAAATGACTCCCCTCAAATATCATCTCATCAATAAATGACCTCAATCAAAAGTATAATCTTCAAAAATAAATGGCTTAAATCAAGATATAATCAACAATCAAATAATCAATCAAAACATATAGGTAAATCCCAACCAATTTTCTTTAATCAATAATCAAGTAAACAACCTAATCAAATAGGTTATTCTCTACCTAGGGTTTCAATTAAAAGTGATGTAACGATCAAGTGACCATAAACAAAACATAAAGCATCTCTTTCAATATACCATAAATAATAACATGTTTACTATGTTCACTATAGTTGTTTATAATCTAGACGACATTATCCTAAGAAGAGTTTTTTGCTTCTGCACCTTCAATTTCTCTTCTCAATACAACTTTAGGTTACCAAAATATAAGTCCTCTTTTATAATTTCATGAATAGGAATAGACCCTAAATCAAAATAAGAAGATAACATAAC
Source organism: Sequoiadendron giganteum (assembly GCA_007115665.2). NCBI lineage: Eukaryota > Viridiplantae > Streptophyta > Pinopsida > Cupressales > Cupressaceae > Sequoiadendron > Sequoiadendron giganteum. Next base: position 289,063,295 of record CM021109.1, on the reverse strand, counting down.
CAAAAAACATATTTCTCAACCCTACCATTGAGTATTGATATAGCCATCAAGTACACACCCTAACCATAGGGATAAGGCTCTCTCCCTACTTTCAAGGAGATATGAGAAATCAATTAAGTATAACCTATCAATATGGTTTGCACAATATTGCAACCTAAAAATGATGATATGTCTATTATACCATCATTCTTGTTGTATTACTAACCTCATTACCCACAAGTGTTTACTTAGCATAATAAGCTAACAAATACAAGTTACCTCAAGACATTGATATAAACCAAATTTCATATTTCATTCTACATACGTATAGTATAGAGTAACTACGTATAATATAAATAGAAACACCATTATCTAAATTTCTATATAGGGTATATAAAAGTATTAACCCAATAGATAGGTTCCACCAAAAAAATAAAGAAACAAGAATATACAAGCATAAACAAGAATCAAAACATACTCAAAACCATTCCTAGCTCAATTCCTCAAGCCCACTTGATACTTCCTCCAAGATCAACTTAATTCCTTCTTCTAACCTTTCACCAAATCTCTCAAAAATCACAAATACAAAATAGCAAAGCAACTCTCTAACTCTCAAGCTCTCAACTCACTAGCACAAAAATTGTAGTAGAATAATAATGGAGTAATCATAATGAGAAGTGTAACAAATGGCAGAATGAGCACCTCTATATATACTAAAATGTGAGAAACCAAAGGCTATAAACAAGCTAGTACTTTTGCCACCTTTATATCCTCATGCAACAACTCATCAAACCAACTTACAAGTTTGCAACACATAACAGTTTCAAATGGTCGAGTTGACTTGTTACAAGGGACATCAAGACTCTTTTAATGATTCAAATGAACAACAAGCTCAATAGAAGGTTTCCTAAATTGAATTCCTTCTCATGTTGCTGCCAAGTTTACTTTTGATTGAGTCTCAAGGCTAATATATTGCATCATCAGGCTTATGCATAGTATACAAACTTCTTATGCATTCCATTCACTTATATATTGGTGCCACATTTCATAAGTTGGCACCCCATGAGAATAGTGTGGGTTGACTATTTCTACACTGCTTAAAATTGCATTTACTCCATATTGCAACATATATACAGTAGCTTTTATTCTTGTGTGATTTATAGTCTCGTTGACTTAGTCATAAGTTTTCTTTATGTGCAGGTTTGAACACAATGCAATGTATTAAAACTATGCAACTCTATATGCACATTCATTCTTGTCATAGCATATTAACATATGCCATTTGTAGTTCCTAACTCATGCGCTAAGTTTAGATTAGCCTTTTCATTCATAAGTTTGTGCCTTCAACACTCATTTAATGTGCTATATAATGCACTTCATATAGTATAATCACGTGTTAATATAATGCGCTATCAAACATTATCATTATTTATAATATATATATATATATATATATATATATTTATATATAACCTCTTTTTAATATATATACATATATATATATTAATATATTCATTTATTTAAGATTATCAAATACATCAATCTACAAATTCATAATATATAAGCATGGATGGAAAAAAGATACCGCTCTCGCAGGCTACCATGGCTCCGACTTCTAGGGCTCGTCATGGTGACGCTTCATGAAGGATTTGTGGGTGCGAGGAGGGGTAGAGACTCTATCTCCATACTGCATCCAATTCAAATGAGGGTCGTCACCATCTGGAGGTGATGAGGAGGAATCCTACGAATGTTGTGGTTGATGAACTTGACCCTCCTATGTTGAAATGGGGGTGGCCTCACAATGATTACAAGTAGAGACGGATGGGTGGGTGCATGAAAGGAAGACCCCATCCCAAATTTTATGATAGTAGTTGGCATTGGAGGGCTTTCCTTGGGGTGATGGAGATGGTAGTTCAGGATCGAGATGAGGCCAACATTGGTTGTAAGTCGTCAATTCGACCACTTTAATGTATGGAAATTTCCCCTGTAGTGTGCCTTGGTGAGGACATATGCAGCAAGGTGATGGAGAATGAATCATACTTTGCAATGTTTGGCTTCATCGGGTGGTTTAGGGAAATCTAGTTGAGTCAAGCTGCTCTGCACCAGTGGATCACAAACACATGGCACCCCATTTTGGAGGGGGATGTTGAAATTTATCACTACGTAAGGGGCTTTTGTGGTTTTCCTCGATGAGATCAGAGATAGGAATGCAATTTTATGTGACCATTGATGGAGCTATGAACATAATTTGTGTTTGTTGAAACCATGGCAACCATCTTTCAATCCCACTATTGAATCCTTTTATGTTGCTCCAATTTGGGTAAGGCTTCCAAACTTCCCTTTGTAATTTTGGTTTGATTCCTATTTTGAAGTCATTTGCAACTCATTGGGAAAAAATTTAGGGGTGAATGAGGGCTCTTCGAACTACCTACACACTACCTATGCCCATATTTTGGTGGATTTGGATACATCTAAAGCACTTCTGACAAATATCTCTTTAAAAACTCCAATGGGGTGTTGGAATCAGCTTATAGACTATGAGGGTTTACCTTTTCGCTATCATGGATTCTTCAACACAGGCCACACCGTTGCCCATTGTACAAAATGAAGAGTTGATAGCCAAGCCAATTGTTGGAAAGATGTTTCACTATAACATTATGCAGTTGAAAAGGAAGATCCAAGTTGGGATGGGGAAACTGACAACAATGCTCCAACCACGAAGGATTGTAGGCAGAGTGCTTCACCAAACAAAGCACAGCTACACATGATAGCCAAGAAGAGCTCTCCACTAGGGGAGAAATCTACCCCAATGCAATGCAATGGGGCAAAAAAAGGAAAAAAAATTAATCCAAAGGGCTCAAGTGAAACCTCTCCAATGGGTCAAGACAATGCTAAGGCAACTAAAATCTCTAAAACAAACATGGTGCGGACTGTTTTGTCTAAATTTTTAAAAAAATGTCTCCAGAGGAGGGTCAAATAACTAAAAAAGAAATTTTCATTTTGGCAACTCGCCAAAGGAAACCTAGATAGAGGTGAAGAGGAAAAAGAAGAATATTAAAGTGAAATCCAATATGCTTCTCCTCTCCCAGGCTAAATGTGGAGAAAATGTGTAAGTGGGAAACTAGTGTGGGGTTGTAAAATGTGTTTCCTCTAGGTAATAGGAAGTTAGTAGGTGAAAATCGTAGTTGGGATGATGTCTTTATCAATTTATATGTATGAGTGGTGGGTTGAATAGGCTTTTAGTGGACAAGGGATTATGAATGATAGGTCTCTCAATGTAATTTCTCAATGATCAATACAATGGGTGTTACCCCTTAGCATCTATTTATCTATCAATATATATATATATATATATATATATATATATATATAAACATGTTTCAAAATAATGAACACATATACATATACACAATATATAAGTATAATAATATTTATTTATATACATGATTATATACATATATATTACATTGAATTCATATCTTTATATAAACGGGTGATCCCACAATAGTTGTTTACACTTTTTGGGACATCTTCATTTTTGTTGAAATCACATGTTTTTAGAAAATATAATGATTTAATCCTTGAAAAGTTCCATTTAAAGGATTCCAATTTAAGAGGGTTTGATCAAAACACCTTAGATCAAACCCCCTTGGATAGAACCTCGCTAGTTTTAAACCATACCTATAACAGAGTCTCCTTTACACCTATCAAAATGTTGATAAAAAATAGCTTATGATTTCCCTTTTGGGGGATCAAATGAATTCATTTAAAATTTATTTTTTGTATTTATTATTTATTATAAGATTCCCCAAAACTATAATTTTAAATACATTTAATTTTATTATTATATTTAATTTTTATTTCTTGTGAATGTAGGTTTTGCACTAAAAATCAAGCTTTTTATTCTGCACATGTGAAAAAATAGTAGATTATCAAAAAAAAATTGAAAAATATGTTCATGCTAGGTATTGATGTCCTTAATCCAGTTAAAAACAAATTGAATTTTGATACATACAACAAAGGTTATGTTGTTTGCAGTCCACCTATGTCTAAATTGAATTGGTTTTACTTCAAAACTTGATTAAGGAAAAATAATTCAGTAAAACATTAAGAAACCAAATGAACATGCTAGATATTGTAATTACAAAGCTAAATTTGAAAAAACTATAATTTTATCTTTCATAAAAAACAATTATGTTGTTTATGGTGAGCATTACTCTTTAAAAATGGTGTTTACTATTAAAAACTAGTTTTCGAAGGAGATGGAAAAAGAAATACTATCTAATTCAAATATATATATATTTATAATATACAGACAAAATTTCACAAATCAATAGTTTGCATCATCTTCAAATTCCTCATGGTTTAACAACTATAGGTGCCCGAAAGTGGAGATTTAGTTAAAAAATTAGTTTAATATCCAATTTGGCCAAAAATTGTAAACCAGTATTGTGGGATCACCCAAACACATATAATACATATTCATCGATCGAAAAATATATACCAAATGTATATGTATACATGATATATGTTGAATTGGTAATTTCATGCATACGATGTATCCATGCATGGATACATCTAAGGATTCCTACTTATGTAAAGGCATGCACCTATACATTCATTATGTATGAGTTATCATTTCTACACACACATATATATACATTCTATATATGTAATCATCGATTCACATAAATACACGAAGAACCTAAACTCAAAATAGAGATTCAAACACATGATTCAACCAAGGAAATAATCATGAAATTAAAGACCAAAACCAAAACCATAATCAATCAAAGACAACCATAAAATCTTCCCAATTTATCCAAGAATTCAACCAGGGTTTACTTACCAAATCCTAATCTAACTTGACTCGACTCTACTTGACCAACTAGGGTGTGAGTGTGTGAATGCTCAATTAGGCTCATTAAGGGTTACTAGACCAAGCTCCTCTCCTGAGTGATACTCCCCCTCTTGTACCTAAGGTCTTGACTCCTTCTTGCATCCAACTTAGTGTGACACAAAGGTAGTTATTTGTTAACATAAAATATATTTGCATCATAAATCATTTTCATCATCAAAGCATTAAAGTATTCATATAACAATACATATTCATACATCGCATTTCCATTAGTATTAAAACATAATCATGCCTTCAAAAATAATAATGTGGATATAAAAATCCCTCGAGCTCCCTTCGGATTGATAGTGTTATTTTTCTTGGTTTCTGATCATGCCCTATGATTTGGACATCTCTAGCCCTCCTCTTCTGAGATTTTCTCACTGCTGCCACATGTCCACCGTGCACCCCTCACAAGGATTTCATCCTTCTCTTTTTTTTCAAGCCCCATCATGCATCCATGTGTCAGCAACACACACCTTTAAGTCTTTCTTCCTTTCACTTCTCTATCGAGTTGTGTCTGAGTGCCACAAAGTATCTTTCCGCGTTCACCTTTTTGGTGGGCCCCATAGCCAACGAAGGTAGCGAAGACTTCTCCACATGTCTTCTCCATGGGAATTTCATCAAAGGGAAGGATGGAATGAGTAACAGGTTGCGCCATATTGCCATGTGTCCTAACTAAATTCATGGGCTAGCAACACATGTCTGTTAGGGAATGTGTTGTTTCTACACTGGGACCACTGCCTTTATTTGCAGGGATACATATGTCTCTAAGGTGACTACATTCTATGAATCATAAAATTTTATGTTGCAATGGCCTGGGAAATCATTGGAATGAATGTCATTTATCTCATGATGGAATCTTTTTTGTTATTGGCTAAGCGGTGGTTGAATCATTTTTTGCAAACACTGCTTCTTCATTTGAAGAATGAGTTCAGAACATACAAAAAAATAGTGGAAATACACCATGCCTTTGTATTGTTTTTAGACTATTATATAACACTCATAGACTGTGCTATTGTTCGTCCTTTTTGTTTCTTAGCTATTTGATAGAACATTATACTGTGCCATTATTGTACTAAGTAGTTTATTTGTAGAACTTCTATAATTTCAATATAATTTTTTTGATTCAGACCATGTCTTGAACTCTTCTTTTCAGTGAATGTGTATGGGAGTTATTTTATGTTATTTAGTAAACTATTCAAGTTTTTCATTTTAATTTTTTTTATTTTGGACATAGCAGATTGTTGAATGACCCTCAAACCATGTCTGAAAGGAAGGTTTTTAATGCCTAGATACACCTACAACTTGGCATGTCACCTTAGTTAGATCTTTATTTTATATACTTTCTTCCTTTTCCCATTCCAAACCCCAAATTATAGAAGAAGTTGGCTTCTTTAAAAACCCAAAGATTACTCAATTTAGCGCAATAGGTCCCCCCTTTAACTGAGTTTCTCATAAGGTTGTTGCTTGTCAAATTTTGGCATCAATAGTTTCTTTTTTTAGCACGCCTAGTGGGACTTCTTAAATTTACTTAAACCTTAAGTGGGTGTGTGATCCATCGACCTATTACTCGATCCCAAACAACAAATAACCATAGCTTGCTAGTGCCACCTCTAATAACAAGATGAACTAGAACCCATCTAGTAAACGTTATGATTCTTTTGCCTACCATGTTTCCAATTACCAATAGAAATTATGTGGCATAGGATGCCAGAAGCCCCCTTATATCACCAGTAGCACCCACTATCTGGGCCCCTATCCTAGATTCTACTTTAAAGGTTATACCAAAAATCACCAAAGATGGCTCAAAGACACCATCCAAACATCTGAAAGATGTAGCGGACATATGTCTGGTGCATGGTGTAGTTGATCAAAACATAGCACTAAGGATACTTGCAACCTCTTTCAAAGGTAAAGTGCTAGATTGGTACTGCACTTTGCAAGCTAACACTATTGGTACCTAGGATCAGCGTGGAAATCCTTTCTATGAATGATTTTCAAATGATGGAGATCATTCTTCATTATAGCATCAGTTGGCGACCATAAAGCGGGCCCCATATGAAGCCATGACCAACATCAATGCCTGGTTCCACACAACTTGGAAGAGGACCCATGTTGTGATTCTCCCACTGGCTAAGTTGGTATTTATGTTCTACCTGAAATCCATCAATGTCGACATCTTGATGATGATCCAGTCCCATGGTAGAACCACTCTACCAGATGCGTACAACATCGTTGTTAAAGTGGAGAATAACCTGGTCGATACTGAAAAGCTGCCACCTTGGCCCATTATGCCTATACTTCCACACATATCAGTTCTCGCCTAGGAAATAGCATCTACCAGTGCACCTGCTCCTCCTCAATTTATGTATGCATATCCGTGTGCACCATAGAATACTACTTCTACATCTAATCCTTTAATGGATGATATTAATGATGTCAAGGAATTATTGTGAAGTATCTCAAATGAAGTAACTACCATCAAGCCCAATTAGTCCATGCCCCTGAAGCCAGTATACCAAAATTACCAAGGTCGAAGACCTTCCTACCAACAGAACTAGTACCAAGGAGGTACACACACAAGTCTGCAAGCTCAATCAAGTAATTAGATGGTTTTGGTACCTACTCCACTACCTAATGTCCCATCAAGTTCAAATAGAGAGTTGGTAGTGGGGAAAAACAATCTCGCCAACGACATCAACCCCTAGTGCTTCCCCTCCAATGACACACATATGCCTCGAAACTACTCGCACGACAACTTACAATAGAAGGTGGTGAAACAACACAATCAAGGTGTGATGTCAATTTTAGGAGGTTATGCATATACCTCTCCACAAATGGAAAATGTGGTACTTACCACTCAAATGCAAGGGATGTCCTTGGAATAAGAAAACAACATAGCTCTTGACCACACACTCTTCTCATGGATGGAAGGAGAAGAGGTGGTCTTTTCAAATGAGGAGTCCACATCAAAGAACCCACAAGTACAATTTGATTACAAAAATTTCTCAAAGAGGAGATTCACGAGTGAACCAGTCACTCTACAGCCTAAAAGTGCTTCTGACCAGACTCCTAGTACCTCTGCAATTGCACAACAGTTTTAGCCATGAAGGGAAATTATTATAACAAGGCCTAAAGAATCAAAGCCTTCAAATCCCCCACCAATCAATGTGGTGGAACAATCAAAAAAATCCTTCGCTAGTGTTTCCCTTTGGGATATCTTAACTATTCCAGAGCAAAATTCATTGCTACAAAAGGCCCTCCAAGAAGATGCGGTTATTGAACCAACAAAGCTATCACTCAAAGGAAAGGTTGTTGATCCATCACCTCCTATCAAAGTTCTTGCAAATAGTGCAGAAGAGGCATCTACCAAAGATAAAGAGAATCAAAAACCCAAGCCCTTTTTCTTAACTCTTATTGTTGAGAAGAAATTATTGCACAATTCTATGATAGACTCTAGTGCTAGCACTATAGTCATGCCTAAATGGATAGTTGAAGCCTTAGGACTTAGCTATGAGCCTTTTAAAAATGGGGTTATGCATCTTGATGGGAACAAGGTTGAAACCATAGGTGTCATCAAAAACCTCCCCTTGACTCTATTCTCTTGTCCCAGTATCACAATTCCACAAGATACCATGATCATAGATGTTCCCCCAATGTTTGGTCTTTGCTTATCCCGGGAATTCACTTCAAAGATAGGTGAATACCTTTATTTGGATTGGTCACACTTGATCCTCAAGACCAAGAATGGAGATAAAATGAAAATAATATCTGAACCCCTACATTTGGAACATGTGGCCTTTAAAGCCATGATCAAATCTAAGGTTGTCCATACCTCTCTCACCAAAGAGGAGACGTATGGTATCGAGCTACTAGAGGATGAGAAGGTGATTAGAGATTGGACCAATCAAGAAGAGGTCAAGAAGAGGTCCTCTTGAGTGAATATATAATTTTGAACCTTTCAGAAACTATCATGCCACCAGATTGGGGACTTATGTCATCTATGATGAAGATAAGGTAATCTCGAAGGTTGCTAAGGAATCCAAGAATTATCCAGCCTTAGAGATATGGACGTTGCACTTTGATGGAGTGAGATGTAAAGTTGGCGTAGGGGCTAGGATCATTTTGACGTCCCCATCCAATGAAAATCCACTGAGTTCCTTTTGCTTCTAGTTCGCTTGTTCAAAAAATTAAGCTGAATATGAATGCCTAGTGCAAGGTCTAAGCCTTGCAGAGTGAATGGCATTAAGAAAATAATGGTATTCAAAGACTCTAAGATAGTGTTCAATCAAGTCCGAAGGATTTCCAAAGCCAAGAATGTCAACATGAGATCCTATAGACATAGATTCTAGGACCTGATTGAAAGCTTTGAAACCTTCAATATCTAGAGAGTGCCCAGAGGACAAAATACAGAAGCAGGCCGCATGGAAACAATCAGATCTCAATTTGATCCTGCTTCCGACTTAATTCATAATACACTTTGTACAAGTAATTGTTTGACCAGAAATCCCAGATAATGATCAAAGATGACAAGTGTTCAAAAGTGATGAACACATCACCTCGTTCATCCAATAGTCAAGAGAGTTCACAGAGAAACTCCAACCAAGAATTGTCGAGGTGCATGAAGGGAAAATTATTCAATTAAGATCCAACGAACTCCCAAAAGTATTGGTCACTCTTGAAAACCTATTCGATTGTGATGATGCAAGAAAAAACAAGAGGAGGCTTGTAGCAGACAAAAGTGACTATGCAGATCTCCAGGTCAGAGATGGAAGGAAGCTCAAAGTCGAAAAGGATTTCCTACAACATGATAAGGAAAGACTCATCCATTTCAGTAAGAAATATGGAGTAGTGGCTTGGTCATATGATTACCTCAAGGGATATGATCCCGAGATCATCCAACACACTATAGAACTAATGAAAGGACCAAAACTTGTCCACCAAAAGTAGAGGCCTATAAATCTGAAGATTGAAGCCTTAATGGCGCAAGAGTTGGCCAAGCTAATTCAGTCTTGGATCATTTACTTGATCAAGCATAGTACATGGGTATCTAACTTGGTTCTCATTTGAAAGAAGAACGAAGACATCTGCCTATGTGTTGATTTATGGGACTTGAACAGAGCATCCTGAAGGACCATTACCCCTTGCCTTCCATTGAGTCTATCTTGCAAGTAGTGGCAATGTCAGAGATGTTTTCCCTACCAGATGACTTTTCCAGTTATAATCAGATTCAAGTAAAAGAGGAGGACCGGCACAAAACAACGTTCACTACTAAGTGGGGAATGTTTTCGTATGGAAAAATTCCCTTCAACCTCTCTAATGTGGGAGCCACCTTCCAACGGGAAATGGATATCACTTTTAGTGATTTGATCAATAAAATCATTTTGATCTACCTAGATGATATTATAGTATTCTCCAAGCATAAGGATGATCATTTTGATCACCTTGAAATGGTTTTAAAAAATGCTAGGAGTTCGGGATATCCCTGAACCTGAAAAAATGTGTTTTTGGAGTGTCGCAAGGCAAACTATTGGGACATATAGTGTCCCAAGATGGAATTGCAATCGATTCAGAGCAGGTAAAGGCAATCAAAGAACTTCCCCTTCTATTCAATAAGAAGGGAGTTCAGTCCTTTCTAGGAAAGGTAAATTTTGTGAGCAAATTCATTTATGATTTTGCAGGGATAATTAAGCCTATCACCCTAATACTAAAAAAGGATAAATTTTTTAAATAGACAAAGGAGGCTAGAGAATCATCTAAGAAGCCTTTGAGAAGGTTGAGGATGTTATTTCTTCAACTCTTGTGCTAGTAAATCTAGACCTATCAAAGGACTTCATAATGTATGTATTCAGTACCAAAACTAGCATTGCTATTGTTTTGACCTAGAAAGATGATGAAGGAAAGGGAGAACATTTCATAGCATTTCACTCTTGGACCTTAAAGGATTATGAGATGAGCTACAACTTTTTTGAAAGTCATGAATTCACCATTTTTAAGGGGTTCAAGAAGTTTTGACGCCTCATATCTTGCGACAAGGTGATTGTATATGTCACATTCCAATGTGCATGAGTATATCATAGAGGGCCAATTGGATCACTAAGATCCTTGAATATAATATTGATATAAAACCCATAAATACTATTTGAGGAAGAGGACTGTGCAAGTATTTGGTGCAAGATGAAGTAATAGTAGCTGGAGAAGAGCAACTCGAACTTGTTCTAACAAATGAACCCAAGTTCGAAGGTTGTTGGCTAAAAGATAGGGTAAGATTCATGCATACCAGAAAATATTTGTCGAGCCTTCCTTCTCAGAAGAGAAGATTCTATAGACTACAAAATAGTGGATATGCACTTATTGAATGGGTCCTCTTCAAAAGGAACTTCAATGGTGTTCTACTGTGGTGTGTCACCACTGAACAGGTGAGGAAAATTATGGACACTTTCCACAGTAGTCCCGCGGGCTGACATTTCTCTGCAATGACTACCAAAATTGTGTGTGCCAAATATTTCTAGCCTACGTTATTCAGCAACTCATAGTCTTTGGCTAAAACCTGCAAGGATTTCCAATTCTTCGTGCCAAGAAGGAAAAATTCAATGATGCCTCTCAACCCAATAGTGGTTGATGAACCCTTTGTGCAATGGGGCCTTGATTTTATCAGGATGATTAATCTCGCTTCCAGTGCGGGACACAAATGGATCGTTATGGCTACAGACTACTTTACTAGGTGGACTGAGGCCATGCCCCTAAAGAATGTAACGGAGCAAAAAATTGTGAACTTCCTCGAGGAGCCGGTAATGAGATTTGACCTGCCAAAGATTATCATCTCCGACAATGCCAAGGCTTTCTTGGGTTCTAAGGTATGTCAATTCGCACTCGCACACAACATATTCTTAAAAATGTCTTCAAACTACTACCCGTAGGGAAATGGCCTAGTGGAGTGGACTAATAAAAATTTGGTCCAGCTCATTAAAATAATCGGGTCAGAACATCAAAGAGAGTGGCACAAAAACATCCAGGCAACACTCTGGGTAGACCACATAACTCCTAAGAAAGGCCTTAAGACCTCGCCATATGAATTATTATACGGGAAAGAAGTGTTATTGCCCATCTCCATGGAGAATCTTGTGCTATAGTTGCTCAAATCCCTAGAGGTTGAGGAGAATGGAGTCATGGAGGTCCGACTAGCTAAGTTACTGGAAGTAGAGGGAAAAAGAGAAAAGGCCCTAACAACCATGACTAACCACCAATAGGTGGTTAAGAGGTGGTTTGACAAGAAAACCTCAGACCAAGGTCTCAAATGAAGAGACCTAGTGCTCAAATTTAACTAGAGAGCTGCAAAGCCTAGCCAACATGGAAAATTCAAAAGTCTATGGGAAGGTCCATTTAAAATAATTCAATGCAAGCAACACAATGCATTTGAATTGGAAAATATGGACAAAGACGCATTGGGGATTTCAGTTAATACCACCTCAAATTGTTCAATTAAGCCTTATTAATTGTTTTTCCCATGAAAATATGTAATTATTGTAAATTCTTCCTTTATGTTCTTTTGTTCGGCCAGTCTTTCCAAGCAACCCATATGCAGAAAATTGAAAATGAACTCATATGTGAAATTTAAAAAGTACTTGAAAGAAGGAAAAAAGAGGGAACTCATAATACAGAATATCTAAAGCAAAAGAGACAAAAAAATATTAAAGGTTGTATATTCATTCTATAGTATTATATACTTCGAAATTACACTTCCAAAATGGCTAAGAGGCCATACTTTTAAAAGTATATTTATATACTATGTAGTTTTATATACGATAAGAAGCATGGTTTAGGAATATATACAAAAAACATATAAAATTTTTGAGACATAAGTAGTGGGGGCATTATTAGCAGGAGCAGAAGTATTATCAGCAGCATCTAGAACAACAAGAGCAAAAAAATTGTTAACTGGGGCAGAAGTATCAACAACAACAGTGGGAACATTCACAACAGCAACGACCAGTGGTGGAGGAGACACCAAGTCCCTAAATTCGGTGTACCACTCTACGTCATAGAATAGCACCACGTTGTAGTAGCATAGAAGGAAATGTTAGGCATGAGTAACCCTCTAGCAGTGCTCTTCATGTGGTAGAACACAGAATCCACTCAGAAATGGCAGCCATGACACCACAACATCTTCTTCAATGTGTTTACAAAGGTTGCTTGCCATTGGGATACCTAGGCCATACACAGCATTCGCCACCACCTCTCCAAGGCCACCAAGGTACCACTTCACAAATATTTCTAGCGTAAGCCGCATAAACATAGGCTTAGGGACCTATATATGAAGCAGAGATGCAACAAAGTGAGAGCAAATATCTGTATTGACCCTATACTTATCTTCATACTCTATGCATTCCCTACCCAATATCCATTGTATTGCTATAATAGCCAACGAATGCTTATTCTTAGTCATTCACTTCAAACGCCTATTGGAGACTTTACCTAAGAAGGTCATCTGAGACTTATTGCAAGTAAGCCTAATGGGAGTATTCATGATGCCTAATCCTATCCAACTACCCAAGTGCTAATTTTTCCAATTGCTAAGTGTGATTATGCTATTGTCTTAGGGTCTATTTATAGAAATATTTGAGGTAGCTACATGCCATAAGCATGATGCTAATTGAGTACTAACTCAAAAATCCCACCAAGAGTCGACCTGAGTTTCCACCCAGTTGCATCTGCCATGTACGAATTTTTGCATGCAAGATTAAGGAGAGGTAATTAATTAGCACAAGTTGGTGGCAACGCCAAGTGATCACTCATACGAACAGGTGTTGATGTGTCACGATGCAAGCATGTTTCGGGCTTTGAGGCAGAACTCAAATCTTTTCAAAGTACTCATTGCATTTTGACTTAATCATTCTTTTAGCATATTAATTTCCAAGCATGTGAAGGTTTATATGCTTGCATTTCCGAATCAATTTCCCAAGAAAGTCTTGTCAAAGGATGTGCTTACTAGTTGTCATTGTGAATTATTTTATTTTCAATACGGAAATAAATTCATTTTGCATGAGCAAGGGAGTTATCGGTACATGTTGAATTGAATCCAAAAATGCTACAGTTGTTTCTAACTTTGGTCGAGAAAAAGCTAAGTGTTGCATGTGCAAGAAATAAACAATGTGAAAGCTTCCTGAGTACGCTATCCAATGCAAAGAGTGTTGAGTGTAGAATTGCTGAAAAAAATAAGAGGAATTGAAGCATACAGGGTCAGAGAAATAATTTTTGATGACACACTATGATTGAAGGAGTCGAACCCAAACAAAGAACAGGAATCCAGCTAAATTTGCATCTACTACAAGCCTTGTATTGGTGTTTTTTGTTTAGGTTCTATTCATTCAATACTAGTGGGTTTTGAAGAAGGGTAATTTTGTAGAGCAATGAAGAGACGTTGTTATATCACAAAATCCATAGCAAAAAGAAATGGCCTAGAATCCTTAGATGGAAGAGCAAGATGAAAAGGCTCAAAGCTTGTTTGATTCCATGCATATAGGACCTATAGCCAATATTTTCAGTGATACCTCTTACGCTTCTCCTGGAACACCAGAGAAGACGAAGTGGTTTTGCATGCATGAGACAGAAAAGTAGAAGGTTTATAGAGACTAGAGCTAGATAAAGGAGTGGCATAACATTCATGATGCCATCCTGAAAACCAACCCTAAAAGCCTAAGGGAAGCAACTTGTGAAAGAATGAAGGTGGCCACCAGCGATCGACAATTGGCACACAAGTAATGGTTTAGGCTCCCATAGTACATGGTCCCTTTTGTGCATTACTTCCTAGAGCTAGTTCATGAGGGAATTTTGTGTTCCAACCCAGATACCAATGCCATAGAAGGTCAGGAGTTGAGGGTTATAATCAATGATGAGGCTATCAGAGACATGCTCTGCATCCCAAGAGGAGGATCTAGGGTAGAAAAGATGGAGTCATTTACTCCAAAAAAAGGAGATAGCTTCTGGAGAGGTAGAGAAAAAGCTCTGGATTTTTATAACCAAGAAACCCAAAGGCCCCAAGAAGATTTGACAAAGCCACCAAAAATTCAAGTCACACACAACGCTTTTAGACATGGGGATATGCAAGATGTCTTATCTATGATGGAATTCGTTTACGGCTTGGATGAAGACAAATGGGTGCATGAGTTCTAACTGGGTCTAGGTTTTTAGTTGAGAAGGCAACATTCCATGTTCTGGGATGACTTCATGAAAGTCATTGTCCGAGAGATGATAAGCCAAATCAGGAAATACTTAACACATTATAAGTTCAAGTTTCCTTCTCTCCTTGCCTATATGTTTTTACATCAAAACCCAAACCTCTTCAACAAATATATGAGGTTAGCTATTTTTGATGAGAAGGGACTTAGAAGGCCAGTTTTTGTATGGACTCCTATCCTCTCCACAACTTATTATTATTATGCATTCTCATATTATTTCTTAACTTCGATTCTACAAGACTTGAGTGAGGATGGCAATTTTTATTGTCTTTCTGCCGATGAAATGGGATGTATGCAGAGCTTCACCCCTAAATGTGATTGCTTTCTTAGGGAGGATTTCACATTCATTCAGATGCATGGCTTTGTTGGGGAATTGTTCCAGCTCCCAACATGCCTCATAGATCAGGTTCTAGCCCTCAATATGTTTTGGCAAGTGTCGATTATTCAATTCACCTTTTACGGAGGTAAGGCCAAGAAGAAATGATTTTTCTTCTAACCACTGAGCTTCAAAATGGTGGTTATGGAAAAGAAGCAAACGCATAAGCTGCTAGAAGCAAAGTTGGCTCATTTGGGGCTAGTATTAATTAGTGACAAATAGAAATACAACCTCGACAATGACTTGATAGGCACAAATATTTGGGTAACCCATAGCCCCATACCTTAATGGGAAAAGAGGTGGAATCCCCAGTTAGACCAAGATGATCTATTTATAGACCTAGTTCACATTCCTCTAGAGGATAAGAGGCCGGCATGGCTCAATTTCTATTTTCCTTTGGAAAAGTTTGATGAGAAAATCCAAATAGGTGCCACACTTCACAATAATTTGGTCAAGAAATGGTTGTGGAGTGAAGAAAAGATCAAATATCTATGGGTTTACCGTCAAGAAATCAAATTCCATGATGCCCTATTTCAAGACGTAGACACACATGACAAATTTGACACTTTGTGGAACAAAGGGCATGATGATACCGACACTTTTGATGATGAGGAGATCGACCTGGAGGAAGCTAAGAAATATGCAGGGAAGGGGAAGGAAAAGGAAAAGGAAGTGAAGACAACCCTAGCACAATAAGTTGAAAAGGAAAAAAAGTAGCCTAGTATGATTATTCAGAAGCTACAGGTGAATATATCACATTTAGGAACCTCAGAGACATGCTCATGGGTGGTGAAAATACCTAGTGGTCAAACCCAACAAAACCCGACGAAGGTCTTGGAGGTGGAAGAATCCACACCGAGCAAAAGGAAGCACACAGATGCAGGTTTTGAAGAAGGTCCATAGGAACCTACAACGAGTCAAGTATTGGAGGCATCCACAGCTCAGGTATCTTTCTCTCCCCCTCTTCTTGATTCATAATCTTTGGTTTATTCCACTATCTCTATGTCACCCATCACCTCAAGTGTCAGCCTTTCTTTCTCCACTTCTACTACAATGGTCGTGGGAGGTTTCTCCCAATTCTTCCAGGCAGCACAATTTTCTTTTACTCCCTCATGGGTTATCCCAACTTTCATCAAAGCATAGTCTGTGTCTTCTATCGCCCTTCTACATCTGTTGAGTTGGTTATGATCCAACTTGCTCAAAAAATAGAGTCCACTATACCTTCACTACTGCCACTGCTTTCCATGATTCCTTCTGCCACTTCAAAGACTAGGCCTTGGCATATTCCCTCATTCTCCCCACCGACGCTCTCTCTTCTGAAGAAGAAATCGGTTGGAACTGCTACTCTCTTTCCCTTTTTTTGTTCCTCCTAGTGCACCCTTTGAGAGTGAGCTCATTAGATTGCCAACATATTTTTTGTTGGAGAATGATAGGACAAGACAAGCATGAGCTATAAGGCTCTAGAAGTAGAGGGACAAGGATGCAAAGAGGCCGACAGAGCCAAGGGTGTAGACACTTTTTAATGAGGCTCAGCAGTCGTTGCACTTTGCAACCATGCATCTGAATGTCATCAAGCCTCAGGGGGATATGCAACTTGAGGATTACACCATCCATGCTATGGGACTTGATCTATGCGCAGCTCGGCTGCAAGATAAATTTGAGCTCATGGAGGAGACCCAACGTGTGGTGACCATCGACTTTCTCAAGTCTAGTCGCCAACTAAAGAAGAAGGAGGATGAGCTAAAAAATGTCAAGGAAAGGATTGAGATCCTACTGATGAAGGACAAGGTGAGAGATGCCAAAATTACACACTTGTCATAGAAAGTAGCAATGGAACAAGATAAGCTCCAAGAGGAACTTTTTGGCATGGGAAGAGGAGGAAATACAATGAAAGAATGAAGAGCTTCAGTGCCAATGAGCTTAAATAGAGTAGATAATGCAGTAGAAGGAAACAGACCTCTAGGGCCGACAGGCTCAATTCAAAATGGAAATCGAAGAGGTAAGGCTCTCCCTATATAGGGAATCTGCAGTGAGAAGTCAGGATGAGGAAAAGTGGCTTGCCGAGATGAGAACCCTACAGGAGAAACTCTCTACTACGGACAATAAAATTGCAAAGCTAACATAGGACGTCGAGATGAGGAATACGAAAATCGATCTTTTGAGGAATCTCCCCCCACCCCTTGTTGCCCAGTCCTACCTCCTTCTGATAGCCCAACAATTTTATGTTTCATACTAGAAAAAGTTCAAGGCCTTTTGTCTGACTGTTCAGCCTGCACTTCAGTTCATGGCAGAAGCATCAAGTTTGAGTCGAGAGGTTCACAAAATGATCAAGCAATTCTCATAGTTCATCATGAAGAAGGTTCCTGAAGTAGAAAGGTTGTTAGATAAGTTGTACACCATGTCAAATGATGACTTGGTGAGTGCAAGGATCGAGGACTAGAAGTCATCTACCAAGATAGCAAAGGAATTCATTTGTTGCCATGCAGCCATACTTCATGCTAGCAATTGCACTACCACACTAGGTTGAACAATGAGTAGCATGCAGGAAAAATTCTCCCAACTAACTCAGATGGGCCTACCCTCCCCATTTCTCTCTGATGATTCAATGGCCATAGCATAGAAAATTGCAAAAAATATAGAGGATAAGCAGTAGGACATATCTATTTTTCAGAGCTTCAGTCAACCCCCAACTGTTGAGGATATAGAGGGCATTACTCACCAAATTGTGCAACTCCTATTTCAACTTGAGTCTGAGACCGAGATATCCATGAAGCTGCCATTTAAAGAAGTGATTGATCTGCATGAGGTGCACAAGAATCTGTGCTCCATATCTATGCCATCCAAAGCCGATTGGCTTCCCCTACAAATTGCTCTCTAAAAGCTTTGATTTCATCACTCAATGGATAAAGACTCTAGTCCAAGAACCAAAAAATTTGGGTTCCCCATTCCGTAGGCGAAATTCCCCTGGTAGTCACCGAAAGTTATGGATATAAAAATCCCTCGAGCTCCCTTCGGTTTGATAGTGTTATTTTGCTTGGTTTTTAATCGTGCCCTATGATTTGGATATCTCCAACACCCGCTTCTCTTCCAAGTTCCACCCGCTGCCACCACATGTCCATTACATGATCCTCGCAAGGATTTCATCCTTCACTTTTTTGTCGAGCCCCACCATGCGTCCACATGTCAACAACATGCACCTTTAAGGCTTTCTTCCCTTCGCTTCTTTATCGAGTTGCATCCACGTGCCACATAGCATCTTTTTGCGTTCACCTTTTTGGTGAACCCCACAATCAATTTAGGTAATGAAGACTTCTCCATGTGTCTTCTCCATGGTAATTTCATCAAAGGGAAGGATGGAACAAGTAATGTCTTGCACCATATTGCCACATGTCCTAACTGACTTCATGGGCTAGGGACACATGTCTGCTAGGGAATGTGTTGTTTCTACGTTGGGACCACTTCCTTCATTTGCAAGGGATGCATCTGTCTCTAAGGCAACTGCATTCTATGGCTCAGAATCTTTTCTATTGCAATGTCCTTGTAAATCATTGCAATGAACATCATTGCTCTCATGATGGAATCTTTTCTATTACTAGCTAAGTGGAAGTTGAATCATTTTCTATAAATACTACTTCTTCTTTCGAAGAATGAGTTTGGAACATATAGAAAAATAGTGGAAAGACACCATGCCTTTGTATTGTTTTTATATTATTGTATAAGACTCACAAACTGTGCTATTGTTCAACCTTTTTTTTTATTAGCTATTTTATAGAATATTATAATGTGCCATTATTGTACTGAGTAGTTTATTTGCAGAAGTTCTATAATTTCAATATATTTTTGTTGATTCAGACCATGTCTTGGAATCTTCTTTTTAGTGAATGTATTTGGGAGTTATTTTATGTTATTTAGTAAACTATTCATGTTTTTCATTTTGATTTATGTTATTCTAGACATAGAAGATTGTTGAAAGGCCCTCAAACCATGTCCGAAAGGAAGGTTTATAGTGCTTGGATACACCTATAGCTTGGTGCATCACCTTAGTTAGATCTTTATTTTATATACTTGCTTCCTTTTCCCATTCCAAACCCCAAATTATAGAAAAATCCAGATTCTTTAAAAACTCGGAGGTTACTCAATTTAGCACAATAGGTCCCCCCTTTAATTTATTTTTCCATAAGGCTACTGCTTGTCAAATTTTGGCATCAACAAATAACATCTTAATGCATATTTCAGTATTTTATTCTCCTATTGAACATATTAAAGTTTTGATAAACGTCAATCATCATATTTACTTACAAGGTAAAATTAACTTGATAACTAAGAGACATGGTGTAACATACTTCTCCCTTGTGAATCATCATCCTCTATGATTTAAAATACTAAACATATATATAAATCCCTAATCATGCATGAAATAAGCATATTTTCAACTAATCCTCCCTCATAGCATGGCCCCAATTTTGTCCTTCCTGGACCTTGCACTGAGTGACTGTGCTAACATACGGGGATAACTTGTGTGCTCAATAAAAATTTCTCTCCGGAGAATTATACATCATAATTATATTGACTCATGTGTACATCATAAGTACAATAGTTACTATATCCTACATGATGCCTATATTGTAGTGACTGGAAAAACACGTTCTCCTTGGCTAATACAATTATCCTTAGTGTAACCCAAATAGAAAAGGAATGTAAGTGTATTGTGCACTACACCATGGGTCCCATCATTCCCTTTGGTCTTTACACCATTGAATAACTCAAAATTTGATACCATCCATCACTGACAAAACCATCTACCTTTAAGCATAATAGTATTGCTTCTTGATTTAAGCTTCGTATCAGCAAAGTTTTCCTTAATCCTTTTGATCTACTATTCCATTTATGATAAAAATAAATTATCTATGATAATCCTATTCCATAGCTTATCCTAACTTTTAGGAATTCAACCCTTCTTCCTATATAATGTTTCAAATGGATTAAATTTCAATGATAGAAGTTATCATAGAAGTTCTCCACAAATCCTCTAATATTTGGTTTATCCCTTTTTCCTTAAAGTAATAAATTTTGTATTCATCCAATTGAATTTTTCATAACATGATCATGGTTTACACAAAACCTTAATGCTACTTGTGTGTCCCATTTTGAGATAACCTTCTCAGGTACATTAAGCAATTGTTTTACACAATTTGTTGTTTAGGAATAATATCCTATAAATCAAATTTTCCAAATCAAAATTGGTTACCTTGGTGAATGTATCCACCATAACATTATGTCAGTTCTATTGACATACAAAGATCAAAACTATTCTTATGATCTACCACTTCCTCTTGGGAATTTTATGAGTATACAACTCCTGTTGATGATGACATCATGTCTTCATCCTCTAGCATACTGGACAAAAACTTGCTACATACCTTGCAACATCTTACTCTATTCCCTTTACATATTATAGTTGTTCCTCATTTCAAAAATAATTTTTTCATTCCTGTGTCTCATGAATATGACATCAATTTACTCATCTCATTCCTTAATCTCCCAAAATTTGGATACATAGGTTCTTTCTCCGATTCATAATAGTCCATCCCGACTTAGTAAAAACCTCTTCCATGGAATTATACCACATATGATTCTCCAAATATAATAATTAGATATTTTTTCAGAGATAAAACTCCTTCATCCTATGACATCCATAACTTGGATTTCTTTCTCCCTCTAAGCATTCTCAAAGTTGTAATCTGATTTTCTGCTCAATCTATTTATTTCGATGAGCATTTATATTAGTTTGAGTAACAATTCTCATTACATCATGTTGGTTCATATTATTTTCTAAAATATATCCCATAATTAATGTATACATAGTTACCAAGCATGATTGTTTTCTGATAACTCAAAATCATGAGTACATAGTTCTTCCCTTTCATGATCAAGCATGTACTACCTATCTTTCTCTAAGGTATCAATGATACTAACAAATTGTTCTTCTAAAATAGATATGTATAGAATTGTGTTGTAAATATTTCTCTCACTTTGGTCAAAAGCCTTGACCTTTACACTACCTTTCACCAATAATTCCAATACCTTAACCTCTTAATTTTACCAGAGTTCAATACTTCAGTTAAAAAATCTCTTTCTCTAATCTTATGGTCAGGTGTGGAGGAAAGGAAAATTTGTATCTTGTTGGTTGGGATAATGTTTGTACCCCAAAAAGAGATGGTGGTTTAGGCATTCGAAGAATAAAACTATTCAATAAAGCTCTTGTGGAAAAAATTGGCTATTATTTTCTGGAAGGAACTAAAGACTAGGTTCAAATTCTTACAGCCAAATATCTGGGAAACAAAGATCAAAGCTATTTTTTGAGGATATAATATCTCCCCTATGGTTCAGTCTTTTGGAACAACTTGAACAAGGTTAGAGGTACTTTAAAAAAAGGTATGAAACAAAGAATAGAGAATGGAAAAAGAATAGATTTTATGGGATGATGCTTGGGCAAGTTGTGCTCCTTTGTCATCAAACAACAATCTTCAGAAAATTAAAATTAGAATGAAAATAATTAGTGGAGAAAAGGTCACTAATTTTATTAATTGGGATGGTTTGAAGCCAAAATGGATTAATTTTAAAAACCATATCAGTAATGTTGTTCTTAAGGGGGAAAGACAGTATAGTTAGGATGTTGGTTTGGATTTCCTTCTATAAAAGATTGGTGAATCTAATCTTTCCTCTAAGGAAAGGGATGATAAGTGGATAAGGACTAAATTTCCTTCTAGGAAAGTCTCTGTCAAATCCATGCATGAATTTTTGGAAAACCAACCGATCCAAAAGGGGATTTTAACTAGAATATGGTTTGGAGTAAGAATTTAATATCGAAGATTAATTGTTTTTGGTGGGAAGTAGCCCATGGTAAGATTCTCACAATTGATAATCTTAAGAAAATAGGTTTCTACTTAGTCAATAGATGTTATCTTTGTAATGAATCTGAGGAAACAATCATGCATCTACTATTTCAATGTCCTTATTCATAGGAGTTGTGGTCCTTTTTCATCAGGAATCTGCTAATTGAGTGGATCTTCCCTCCTTCAGTTAAAATTTTTATTTATGGTTGGAATCTTTGTCCCTATTCCCATAATATCATTATGGATCTCTAGAGGCAGGTCCCCTCGTTCCTCACTTGGGGATTATGGAAATAAAGGAAAATAGAGCTTTTAGGGATGCAGCTAAGAACAGTAAAGAGTTGTGTATGTCAATAAGGAAGTAGATACAAGAAAACATTGATAATTGTAAGTATGCTCCTTCTAAGAAGATGCCTTCCTACAAGGAGTTGTGAATTAAGCAACTATTGGGTATATCACAAGACTTAACCAATACTAACTGGGTAAAACAACTTATTAGAAGGAGCACTATTTGGATTCCTCCAGACCCGAGATGGATAAAATGTAATTTTGACAGGTGTTCGAAGGGGAATCCTGGTCTGGAGGGAGCGGGTGGAATAATTAGAGATCATCTGGGTAATTTTATTGTTCGATTTAGCAGAAGCTTTTGTATTGCTTTAAACAACATGGTTGAGGCTAAGGCAGTGTGGGCAAGAATAAATTATTTGAAAGAAAAGGTTACTCTAAAGTCTAGGTTGAAGGCAACTCAAAGCTAATAATAGACTATTTAAATAGTTTGGTTAATGCACCATTGGAATTAAAGGACATCCTTGATGATTGTAGAAATATGATTAATTTTTTTCAAAATTATAAGATTGGCCATGTTTTTAGGGGGGGGAATATGGTAGCCGATGCAATGGAAAATATTTTCCATAGACATTTAGAGTGGCAATATTAGAACCTTTCACAATTGCCAAGTCAGATTAAGGAGATTATATCCAAAGATAAACTTGGGCTTTTAAGTAATCCTACGTGGATAGAAAGAATTTAATGATGATGGAGTACTTGCATAGTTACCAAGTGGTTATGATAATTATTACCCTATTCATAATAAAGATGGCTAATTAGGGGAATAGGGATTTGGGATACTCTAATATGACAAGAGTACAATAAATCTTCAACAACATAAAAGAAATGAGATAGAAATAAATGATTTTTTAGAAGCCACATGTGATATTAAAAAAGAAAAGGAGATTGTTATACATCAGGTAATGATGCTAACCACCCAAACCCCTAAAAATTTGGCAATGGATTTTTGACAGGACATTTTTGCATGTGCTAGCAATGAAAGATTGGAGGATAATCAAGAAATATTAAGTGTGTGTCTTAATAGCAAGGGTACTATCATTTCCAACAAAGGTAGGTTTGATTGTTTATTTTTGAGTGAACAACATGATCTTTTTAAAATTATCACTAGAAGTTTTGAATTGTCACTTCTCCAAATGAAAAACCCCCAAGTTACTATCAAAGTCAAAAAAATTGAATTCCCAATGGTTTTTGTTGAGGATGAGAAGGGTCGAAGTGTAGATTACCTAATTCTACATAAGGATTATCTTACCAGGGAAGAAGTGATGGGAATTCCTAGAAAGATAACTGGATGAAGAAAACATGACTCCCTTAGGTAGAATGCTGAGCCATGGAGCCTCTTCAAACGTGTTGGATTTACCCCATACTTTAAAGCCATGGAGAGCTATAATGAGGATCTTAGCTATAAGTTTGCTAACACATGGAAGGATGGTGAGGTCAGTTGGGTGGGATCCGTTTCACTATGGACACTAAGTTGATAGCCAAAGCTACAGGTCTCAATTATGAAGGGAAGAAAATTGCCAAGGTGAGTATAGGTAATTACCAAACCTATATTGATAATTTTTTTTGAAGCTAAAGAGAAAGCACAGAGATTTCAAAATGGCTACTCCAAGTTGTTTCTCCTGCCTCCTTACCACAATGTTTTCTATTTTGTTATGAAATATTTTAGTTTAGAGGGTCATTTCCAGTTGATGCATGGGTACCATTTCCCCATCTTAAACCATATTAGGCACCTGGAAAAAATAAACCTCGCTTTTCTCCTTACCTCATCACTAAAAAAAAGGTTGACTCATGGTGCTAACCCACCCCTACATTAGGGCTTGATTAGATCTATTTGAAAATATGTCCTTGCTACCACCCCGCATATGAACATCTTCCATAATATGATTGAGAACAACCTGACCCCTAAAAGCTTAGTTAAAATTGAACTATTGGAAAGCTAACCCCAGTCCACTGAGAGAAAAACAAAAACCAATACGAATCCTTCTCCTAGATTTGTGCATGGATGTCACTCCTTAAAATTACCCCTGAAAAATGTAATAATGCTCCCCTCACCTGAGCTGCCAATAAGAAAAGAAAATTACTAATAAAAGAACTTGGCTTTGAAAATACCACTATAACAATTCCAAATGATCATGATATAAGCCAAAAAAGTGGTTATATCACCCTTGTTAGTCGTAGGTCAACTCGTATTGCTCTGGTTGTGCCTATAGGTTTGGATGCTAGTAATAAAACCAAAATTTATGATGACAAGAAAATGGATATCCTAGGGATTCTGAGTAAAAAAGGGAAGATGGTTGCAAAGAATGAGAAAGATACTTCATCAGAGGAGTATTTGCCTAACATTCTAGGTGAAGGTGGACAATCAGAGGAAGAAGCATTGGGTTTTGAAGATATTGAGGATTCAAGCCAAGAAGAGGAAGTTGGTAATTATCAACAGGAGGAGGAGCATAATGTTGAGGAGGAGATAAGCATGGCAGAAGGAAAGGAAAACATGAATGAATCCCCTATTAACCAGGAGAATACTAAAATTAATATTGAGACCCCTTGTAATGTTGATAAGCTGAAAGAAAAGGAAACAGATGTTGTTAATACAAGAATGGAAAGGATATAAGAGAGAATGGAGCTTCTTGAAAGGATGTTGTAGAAAGAGGACAACTCACAGAAGTTTCAAGTTATTGAGGAGGTAGTAAGAAATGTTTGTAGGGTTATGGATGGTGTAATGAAAAGGGCAATGATGGCTACTATTTCTAGATAGGGCAAGACATAAAAGCAGCAGAAGAAAATAGGAAATAGGGACAAATTCGATCAGTCCAAGAAGATGGAGACCAAGGATAGCCTTGAGGAAATGGTGGGAGACCTAAAGATAGCTTGGAGCCTAATTGAGGAAGCTTAGTCCTCTATTTTGTGCCTTGTTCTACTTTTTCATATCTTTTGTTAACCAGTTTTTTGGTATCCTTCATAGATTAGTTTTGGATAATGGCTTGATAACCCTAAATTGTGTTAATTTACTCTATACTTTTGATTTGAGGTTTATAGACTTGTTGAAAACCCATGACAGGTTATACCTGCCTTATTTAGTTTTTTGGGTTGATGATCATATGGTTTGGTTAAAACTTTACTAGCTTTTGGATAGGTGTATATATTTTGATGTTGTTGGTGTTGGTTAACATGTTTTTTGATTGGTTCTAGTGAGGATATGTGTTGTTGTTTCTAATCTTGCTATCTCCTTTGTCTTGCCAGTTTGTCTGGGTGTTGTTTCCCCAAACTATTTTGTTGTTTATGTAAGGGATCAGGGCCCTTTCCCTAAGCTTAATCAATCAAAAACATTAAAATTTGTTGAAAAGGCTACTCACCTGAGTACATCTACTCTCCCTATTTCCCCCTTAGTGTTTTCCAAAAAATTAGATCACCTTAAAGTTGAACTCTTAACAATCATCCGCTCTCTCCAAATTGATTTCATTTATCATTCCTTGTTGCTGGATTTTGAATGAATTTTTCTTGCCTTTCTTACCTTCCATGGTATACTTTAAATATACTTTATATTTCTCAAATTAGATTCACCATCGCCTTCCAATCTCTTAGAGTCAATTGTTGGATCCACCGTAACAAGATCTAATGAATAATCAATAAATTTTCTAGCTAAGAGATACTTTAATATTTCATTCCAATTCTCTTTTACATGTATAATAATATCATTTTTAACCATATTCAATTTCTCATTAGATCATCTTTAAATGATCATTTAAGGATCTAAACACAAGTTTACTTTCGTTGACAAGTTAGTAAGTTTGATTCGCATTTCAACCAAACTATGCTCCAACTGAGCCCTTTGTCTGATTTGTTTGATTTTCTCTCCAAGATTTTACCTTGCAATCATCTTTCAAGTAATTGTGTCTCAATTCTCAGTAATTCCACTTTATCATAACTTTAGGCACTCTAAGGTTGTTCATTTTATTTTTCCTATTTTAATTAAAACTCCAAATTGACCTTGCCCATTTCAATTGGTGGAATCATGTTGGATTTTATTCTTCATAGGTTGATCTTTTTCTGACCATTCTAGTCTCTAACCTTTATTATAAGGTAGAAACTTTCACTCTTGACTCTGATTATCATTGCAAGATTTTAAACTTGTACTAAATCATGTCTATCAAGGGTTATCCTACCTCATTGATACCTCTCTAGCTGATTTTAGTTCACAAAATGTAGACTTTCTACTTCAAGTAAGTTTTCAATTTATGCTAACACTTAGTTCTTTTCCAATAAAGCATACTCCTAGAGTCATAGTATCCTTAATCCAAATTTCTTGACTCTTCATATCTATAGGTTTCTATAAATAAGGGGGATTACTTCAATTCTTTCCATCCCTTAGAGTCATTTAAACTATTTTGTATGGTGAAGGTTCTCATTGGTAATCCTCCATAATATTCCTACTGCTCCTAGTTTGCATAATATTTCATAATCCAAAGGTGTATCTTAATGAGTTGTTGGTTTAGGAGTTTTCAACTCTAGGGGCGATTCTTTGCTAGTCCCAAACTTAAATAGGTTTTCAAGAATATTAACTTCCCTTTTTGTTTCCCCTTTCTTCTTTTCCTATTCCCATCTTGAAATAATAACTTTTAATCCATTAACTTCTGATAAGGTTTATGCAATACTTACGTAATGAGCTAACAGGTTCCAGAGTTGAACCTAGTAGTTCTAATACCACGTGTAACATGCTCATTGTTCTACCCATTGATTTTTACCATGTCTAAACCCACATGTGAACAAATATAGTGATTAATTTTTTATTTTCTAATCCAATAATAATATGCACATTTTAAATAACCTCATTCCAAACATTCTAATTGCATTACATTGAAATATTACAAAAATCCATGTAATGATTCCATATTACATAATTTTTTGATAACATTACAATTTTGCATAGAGATGGATACATGAATACATATCTTCTAACATCTAACGAATATAGTGATACAAATGGTCCAAATGTCCCTATCAGGGAATACATCCTTGATGTCCCTGCATTGGTGCATATAAGAAATATGTCCCCATCATTGGTGTGCATACATTCTAGCTGTCCCCAATACTGGCATGTACATCCCAAATCTTGGCTGCCAACTGCATGAGGAGAAGCATCACTCAAGTGATTTTCTACCAACCATGGACTTACTGCGATCCACCACACATCTAACAAACTGGTAAGATGGCCCTACCTTTTTACAAAGATATTGGTTTGGTAACCTCATAATTTTGTTAGCCTTTTTTAAGTGGTGTGATGTGTCCTACATATCTAGATCTTACCATAATGTCTACTTTTATATATATGATATTCCTAGCCTAGTATGTACTTGGATTACAATGAACTAATAGTGTAGACAGTGGATACCTACACTACTTTGGCCAAAGATTCATCACTCAATACTTTGAGTGAGGATCATCTATTTCATCATAATAATTTCTCAATTTGGTTTTGACCATTCATATTATATTCATGGGTTATCCCATTTCTCGTGGATTATCCTAAACTTGGGAATAACCTTCCTATTAATTCATATTTAATTGACATTGCTACTAAGTATCTTAAACTACATAGGTTATCCCATTTACATTGGATTATACTAACCCCGGGAATAACCAAGTTATCCACATGCATAAACATAATTTCACAACATTAAATGACTCTACTTTAAAAGTACAATCTCAACAATAAAAGTCTCCATTCAAGAGTGTAATCTCAACAGTAAATGACTCCCATCAAAGTATAATCTCATTGATAAATGACCTCAATAAAAAGTATAATCTTCAAAAATAAATGACTTAAATAAAGATATAATCAACAATCAAATGATCAAGCGGATCATATAGGTAAATCCCAGCCTATTTTCTTTAATCAATAATCAAGTAAACAACCCAATCAAATAGGTTATTCTCTAACTAGGGTTTCAATTAAAAGTGATGTAACGATCAAATGATCATAAAGAAATGATAAAACCTCTCTTTCAATATACCACAAATAATCACATGTTTACTATGTTCACTACAGTTGTATATAATTTGGAGGACATTATCCTGAGAAGAGTTTTTTGCTTCTGCACAGGTTCAAGTCCTCTTCTCAATACGGCTTTGGGTTGTCAGAACATAAGTCCTCTTTTGGAATTTCATGAATAGGAATAGACCCTAAATCAAAATAAGAAGATAACATAACTATAAAATATATTTATCAACCCTACCATTGAATATTGATATAGCCATTGAGTACACACCCTAACCCTAGGGATAAGACTCTCTCCCTACTTTCAAGGAGATATGAGATATCAACTATAGCTTATCAATATGGTTCACACAACATTGCAACCTAATAATGATTATATGTTTGTTATGTCATCATTCGCGTTGTATTACTAACCTCATTAATTGCATAATAAGCTAATAAATACAAGTTATCTCAAGACATCGAGCTGTAAATCATATTTCACATTTCATTCTACATATGTATAGTATAAACTAACTATGTATAGTCTAAATAGAAATGCCATCATCTAAATTCCCATATAAGGTATATAAAAGTATTAACCCAATAGATAGGTTCCACCAAAGGAAGAAACAACCAAGAATATGCAAGCATAAACAAGCATCACAACATACTCAAAACCATTCCTTTACAACATAGTAATCAAAACTATTTAACCTTCCCAACATAAAAGGAAAATGTATAGAAACTAACATGCCTGTATAAAAGCTCCAATTGACTAAACTCCCTTCTTAGCTCAACTCCTCAAGCCCTCTTGATACTTCCTCCAAGATCAACTTAATTCCTTCTTCTAACCTTTCACAAAATCTCTCGACAATCACAAATGTAAAATAGAAAAGCAACTCTCAAGATCTCAACTCACTAGCACAAAAATTGCAGCAGAATAACAACAAAGTAATCAAAATGAGAAGTGTAGAAAATGGTAGAATGATCACCCCTATATATACTAAAATGTGAGCAACCAAAGGCTATAAACAAGCTAGTACTTCTGCCACCAAATTATATCCTCATGCAACAATTCATCAAACTAACTTATAGGTTTGCAACATATAACATTCCTCACATTTCAAATGGTTGAGTCGACTTATTACAAGGGACAACAAGCTTAATAGCAGGTTTCCTAAATCAAATTCCTTCTCATATTGTTGTCAAGTTTACTTTTGACTGAGTCTCAAGGCTAATATATTGCATTATCAAACTTATGTGCAGTATGCAAACTTCTTATGCATTTCATTCACTTCTATATTGGTGCCACATTTCATAAGTTGGTGCCCCATGATAACAGCATAGGTTGACTATTTCTACACTACTTAAAACTGCACTTACTCCCTATTGCAACTTATATACAGATTACTCCTACATGCCTTATAGTCTTGTTGACTTAGTCATAAGTTTTCTTTATGTGCAGGTTTGAACATAATGCAATTCTAGATATGCACATTCATTCTTGTCATAGCATATTAACATATGCCATTTGCAACACCCGATTCATGCGCTAAGTTTACATTAGCCTTCTCATTCATAAGGTTGTTCCTTCAACACTCATTTCATGCACTATATAATGTGCTTCATATATTACAATCGTGTTAATCTAACGTGTTCCATATACTTGTCAATTTATAATGTGCTATCAAACATTATCATTATATATATAGTACATATATATAATATATATGTATATACATAACCTCTTGTTAATATATACATATATACATATATTCATTTATTTAAGGTTATCAAATACATCAATCTGCCAATTAATAAATATATAAACATGTTTCAAAATAACAAACACATATACATATACATAATATATATAAGTATATTAATATGTATGTATATACATGATTATATATATATATATATATATATATATATATATATATTACATTATGAGGCCCCACTTATAAAAGGGCATGACAACCTTGCCTTCCTCATTTAGTAATGCATTTAATGTTACATATTATGCAAAACCAATTTTATAAGAATGATAGAGAATTGTGATATTGCATTTCCATAGTACACACGTATGCATATTTTAATCCAAGATTCACTTATATGGATATAAATCTGATATTTTATTCTAGTGCATCTGCAAGTATATTGTTATTTTCTTATTTAATATCTTTGTTGGTTTGTTTGTCTAGGTTAGTGCTAACATGCATCTATTTTAATATTTAGTTGTCAATGTTATTATATCTATCATCATCAGTTCCTCTAAAGATTGTTATTATTTTTCTATAAGGGATCATTTTTTTATCTTGGTGGGGGTACTCTTATTCTTTCAATACTTATGGTTCTTAGATTATTTTGGTTAATGTTGATGGTTGATTCATGGAAAATGAAGATTAGTCAATTAATATCGAATAGTGCACCCACATTGTTTGTTTCTCGCTTCTTGACTATTTAATTCATTTATTAATGCATTTGAATGGTGGATGGTTCTACTAAGGGATTAGGTGTGAGCAAGAATGAATAAATTTTAATTGTCAATGAATTTTAGGGTCACCAACTATCTTGAATATATTAGTTGTTGGGTCTAGGCTACTATTAGGAATGGGAAACAAACCTATAGTTTCTATAAATATTCATTGGGACCAAGGTATTATTGATAGTTCAAAGTATAACATCTTATCTAGAGTTACTCAATCATTTGAAATAAATTTTAAAATGTCAATTCAATTAATTCAATTAAGAGACTTTTGAAAAGAGAAATTTAATCAAACCCATCTCTCTCTATAAATGGGGGTTAAGAAGTTAAATTAATTGGATCAATCAATCTATAGTTGAACAACTATACACACCATCCTATTCAATCAAACAAGAATATGCCTTTTAAAATGAACAAGAAGAGGTTGATTGAATTAGATGAAAATTAAAAAGTCATTATTGACTTGAATAGGTATTGATTTAAGAAATATCTACATGACCTATAGTTTCCAATTGAACTAGTTATTTCAATGGGATGGGATAAGATGTGTATGCAGATCAAGTAGTGAGAATAATGATATCAATTAACGAGTTATTTGGCTGGATATGAAGTGGGGACAATTTTAATAAGAATTTATGATTAAGAAAACATTTAAGGATTACACTATATATTTATATAGAAGGAGCATACATGATCTATATTTTAACTTAATTTATTGTGCCATTAAATATGAACACAATACAAAGAACATGATGCAATTCATGTGTATGGAAAAAGAAAGTCATAAGGACGTTACTCATCAAGAAAATATATCTAATGGAACATATTTATGTATGTGCCTTGGAAGGTACATCTATTGTACATAGAGTAGTGAGATAAAAAAATCATTGTTAGATAATCACACGTGAATTAACATGAGATGTTAATGGTATCAATCTAAAAGAGAATTAATTTTATTTCATAAAATATTCAAAGGCTAGATAGAACTCATAACAAAATAGACTATATGGGATGTTAATTATAGATTTATAAACTTGGTCATTCTTCGATTTGCAAAGCTTAAAATTTTAGACTTCTTGCTTTAAAATATTTACTATATTATGTGGTCATTTAGTCATTTTCTAGGTAGCAACCGTTATTGCGAACGAACCAGCAAAAGCAAGCAGAAGGCATTAATGGAGGCGATTTCCTCCACTCCACAGCAACAGCAAGGGACAGGAGACATTTAATATGTATGGAACAGGCATGGTGGGCAGGCTGCAAAAGCATGGCATCCCAATTCTCTGAGCGACCCCTATGGCCAGTCACGTGGGAGAAGAGGGACTCGAAATTCTGGAGAATAAATCCATACCATACAGGTTGGAAACTGCCTGGAGGTAGGGGAAAGGGGCATCTGGCAAATTCATCGTTACCAATTTATCGAAGGAAAAATTGTTGACAACGAATTTTACTTGACGGTGAATTTTTCGTTGGTGAATTTTTCATGACGGTGAATTGCTGATGGTGATTACGAAGAAATTGCAGTAATTTAGCTGGGAGAAGGAGGCAACCTGACACCCGGTGGCAGAGTGATTCGATCTGTGCTGGATCTTAAGAATATTCAACAAAATCGACATTCAACCAGGAGGCACACTAAAGCTCCAACTTTGCCTCAATTCTCAGACCCACCAGCTGAAATTCCTGGCCAAGTAACCATCCCATCCTGTCAATGTGCATGCGTGACTAGCTACGCACCTACTGAGTGTGTGCTTAAATGAGGTACAAGGTTGACGCACCCTGTATTCACTTCTCCTGGTCTATCTTTGCCACTGCTTGTTCCTTATTTATTATCCCATGGTTCAATTGGTAATTCCTTTTCCTTTGTTATAGTGTCTGTGGCATGTGTAATGAAATGTTTTCAAACATGCACGATGTATCTCATAATCTCAGATTAATTCTATGCAATAGCATGATGAAATATTATGGGATTCGCGTAGTTGCTATCACAGCCTTCTTCAAACTGTTTATATAATTTCTCCTATTCGCTTTAAAGGTTTTCTCGTTTCCCCACCATATTGCGGCCCTTCTTCTACTCATAATTTCTTGGGTACCTTGCAATATTTCTTGGTAATGTCTTTTAAAAGCATGTATGTATGTTGAGAAATATTGAGGAAGTTGTCTTTACGGCTGTCGAGTGCTTTTGCTTGAAACTCTCTAAAGCCCTTTCAACAAATCCATTTTGTGCATACCCTGCAATTAATGTACAGCCTCCATTTTGGTGCAGGCGGAGGGGATGCTGGGAAAGGTTGTGGAATTTGGCTTTACGGCTGTCGATTGCATTTGCTTGAAAATTTCTAAAACTATCTAAACAAATCTATTTTGTGCATATCTTGCATTCCATGGTATCACAAAATTAATTTCACTTGCCTCGATTCCAGATTATATCAAGAAGTTTTTGTGAGCTAGATTATACTCTTTCACCCTAGTTTTTTGTGTCGAAATATATGTATGGAAGATATAAGTTAATAGTTCCAAAGTACGATAGATTATTTTAAATGGACAACCCATGCCTATTATGTAGTCAATAAGTCAAACTCTTATATTTACAGGTTATAATTGCTAAATTTAGATATAAAGTTATCATTTTTTAAAAATACGAGGATTATTCGGTCATCAAAGAAAACATAGATTTAGATATATAGGAAGTTCAAATAAGACATTAATAATGTATGTATATGAAATCTTGAACTTAAGGACCTTTAGAAATATGACTCAGCTTACATTAATAGGAAATAACAAATTCATGGTTAGTGATATTAAATCAAGAGTCTCTTTGAATGTGTTTTAATTTTGGTGAGAAGAATTGTTATTAAATCTATATCTTGCTAATCATCGAGAAGTTTAATAATAAGAATTCGTCCATTTAAAAGTTATTATTCTTTTTGACATCAAATTATTTTGGGATATGAATTTATCATTTTAATATAAGTTGCTATTTTGTTAAGTTAATTGGAAATATTAGTTGGTCATCATACAGTCTTATATGTTAAGAGTTATAGCAATTATTGATTAATTATTTGTTGATTGATTTCAAGATGTAGAATTTTTATTTTTTTTATAGGTAAGTGCTGCCAAGGGGGCAGCTCCCATAGTACAATGTCCACCAAAAAAAGATAAATGCATGCCCTTTCCACTAGGCGTGCAACCATTCGACAAAATTTCCAGCCTAACCTACTCTACTAATCAACTAGAACAAGCGATTCAAAGCTCAAAATTTCCACCTTTCTTAGAGGATTTTAAGGGCATTGGGTATTTTTGTTTTGAACTTGGGGACTTCTTCCTCTTCACCTCAATCCAAGCCTAAACAAAAGAGGAAAGCGGATTCATGCCCAAGCCTATGGGCAACCCAGTATTGCATTCAGTAAAGCTGGTCATAAGAAAAGAAGACGAGGAGTTGGATTCTACCAAGGGTGGTGAAGAATCCGTCGTGCTACCAACATTTGATTTTGAATTTGACTTAGGCTCAGGATTGTTGCTATTCTCCCCAATCGTCGAAGAGGGGGACAGGACAGGAATCGTTCCTTGAGGAGAGGGGGTGAAAGGAGTTGCAAGTGTCCCATGAGGGGAAACAACATAGTGGCGAGATTCAACCCCATCCCACCATGAGGGTTTGCAATTAGGATCCGCTTTGGCATGCTCCCCAAAATGTCTTCTTCTACACTGAGCGGTACCATGATCTGTAGCAAAACAAATTTTGCATCTGAATGCAATCTTTTCATAATCTATTGGCTGGCTCCATCGTCTCTTTCCAACTTTGAGCAGAATTAATGCTGGAAGTCCATTTGAGACATCCATCTCAACACACAAGCGAGCGAAGGTAGAGTTTTCATAATTGATTCTCTTTTGAGATGCAGTGATATTTCCCAAGTCCATTACCAATCGCCTTCAAGCAACCAATCTCCCAGAACTGTAGGGGAAGGTATGGTAGACGAACCCACAAGAATGTTGTAGAAAAAGTCTTTGTGCGTGGATCAAATGAGGGGAACCAGGGTTTTATGCATAAAAAATTCCCTTGGAAGAATCATGGGCCAGTGTTAAGTACCAATTCTTTGTCATCCTCAGATTCAAATTCTAAGATAAAAAACCCCTTTGCACATGGGTAGATACTGATTTCATCTTCTAATCCTTCCAGTTTGTAGCAATCCATGAATGTAGATCACATAGTTTGGGCCATACCTTCGTAAATCGACAAATCAAAGCATGGTTCACCAAATATGCTTCTCTTTCATAGGCGAAATCATCTAGACAGATCTCTGGAGTATCGGACGCCTGACAAACAAAAAAAGGAGGACTCAAAGATGCACCATTGTAGGGCATTTGAGGGTTGGAATTATGCCTGGTAGGGGACATGCCAGTAGCCCGCAATCCAAGTTTATTGGTCGTCCCATGGTGAACACTGCACGGGGAGTGCGGGTGTGTAGCAAGGGCATCCAAAAAACTCTTCCTACACCTGACTGTGCCTCCATCATCAAAGTTAATTATGACATCCATCGTGGGGTGAGGGAAACCCTTTGCATTTCCTTTTCCGTTGTCAGCTAGTCACGGATCGCTGGCGCCCAAACGCAGTGGATCTACCAGTTCTGAGAAGCTGGGATGCGGAAAGAGCTGTCTTTCCCATCCCGTGAACACCCACAGACAGGTTGGAGGGTCGCTGAATCCGTCGAAGGGCATGGTGAAACTGCATTCACATCCCCAAAACCATCTATGCCAAGTGTTGTCGCAGAGGATCACTCGCAGAAATCTGGATCGGAGGTTGCTGAAGTTGCGAAAAATTTCGGAGCAGAGGGCACCATACTTTCAAGATGTAGATTTGTTAATAAACATTAGAATTTTAGAATACAATATTTCTATCAGTATTTTGTGCAAATTCAAATTTTATCTACACTAAGTAATATATGTCATACATGTGACCCTATTCTTATGCACATTGAACTCTTGAGTTTGGTACTTGTACTTGTTAAGGGTTTTGATGTACCTGTGTTTGTTCTTGCCATTGGACTACCACTACATTTGAAACACAATAGTGCATAGGATGGTTTTGAGAGTTATAATGTATCATTCTTAAGTTGCAAGGTAGGAGCATACACTTAAATTAAATAAAGAAGATATAACATCATTTGAATTCTATTGTTCTCGTAAAATATGACTCTTGAATTAGGAAAAACAAACTTATCTCTATCCTAGTGGGTGCAAGTGTCTTTATTTGTTTATAATCCTTCAATCAATATTTGTTTTGTGTTCTTATTCCAGGGAGTGAAACCTTCTAGCTTGTCCTATTGTTTGTGTGAGATCTCCAAACTTGATTGAGGCATTTTATTATTGTGAGTTGTATCGCAATTTAACCATTATGGCACCTTGTATGTATTAAAGTGTTGGTAAACTAGTTGTGAATTAAACTTGCTTGTACTGTTTTATCCTAGATAGATTGATTTATGATATCTCTTGAGTCACAATGTCAATGTTATGTGCCTAGCCTAAGTGGCAATGATATGTCCTATGTAAGTTATGAGTCATGAGACATAACCTAATTAATTCTAGATAAGCTATTTGAAAGCTTGTGAGATTTTGTGTGAAATATATTATTCCAAATTTTCCTTGAGGAGATAATAATACTTTTTGTCTTTTGTTCCTTGTAATAATTGAATATTCAAGAATTATGCTTCTATCTATAATGGATTTGTTAGTGGACCTTGTCACTTTTGGGGTAGCATATTGTTCTATTATTGAGGATAATAAAATTGTAGTCAAGACTTTCTATATATATTTTTTCATTTTATGCATTGATTAACTGTAGACCAATTAGTTACTAAAAAGATTACTAAGAGGATATACCCTAGTTATGGGTGAATTAATTTGTGGTGTTAGGATTGACTAAGTATTCCTACTTATGGAACTTTGATTATGTGTTACAGCCTTATATTTTAGTTATGTTTAAATGATGCAAAAGAATAGTTGAAAACTAGGATTAATATTTAGATTATAAGAGTGATGAAAAGAACATTTTGTTGATTGAATGATCATAATTAACGAAAGTACAATTAGTTCATTCTAGTTATTTTGTTTAAAACCTTTAGGGTAATTGTTGTGTTGTTTTAGCAAAACTAAGGATTTATTTATTGGTATGTTACCTTGTGGAATTGTTTGTGCCAATATATGTATTTATGTCTATGCTCCATAATTCACCAGTATATTCTTACCTTGGTCTCCAATCCCCGACTTCACCTAAGTGGGTGGCAATCAACTATGGAACTGTCTGGGATAATGGACCCTAGAAAGGGTTGTGTACCCACTCTTATAGTATGTAATTTTTATGGAACACATGATGCTTTGAGTAGAGGGTTGAGTTTAGCATGTATCAGTGTTATTGTGTTATGATTGTGATTGGGGTAGAGTCATGTTTTAAAACCTAGTGAATATACCCTATGTGGGTGAGTCAAGTGAGTTGGACCAACTCAAGTTATCGAACTATAGTGTCTATGTGCTATGCATACATAGGCAAGGCAATCAAGTGATGAGCCCCCGAGGAATAGGTTTGGCCCTTAGGTCTTGTCCTTTTGTGGTTTATTTTGGATTTACCATTCTCTCCTAATGATATGCATACTTTATCCTTCCTTACAATCCACTTGTAAACTACCATTTGATTTGTATAGCTAGGTAATTATATTTCTCATCTTGTTGTTCATGTAATAATTACCCATTGATCTTACGTGTGCACCAAGTCATGAGACCTTATAGGTACAATAATTGGGAGCGAGGAAACTATGGCACAATGGAATACAAAAGATATTGAGCAAGTAAGAGGTATGTTATGTTGATCTAAAAAAAGTAAACCTTATTGCTAAAAATATATTGACTCATTGCCATCTTTGTTCCTAACTAAATGACATCATTGATTGTTGCCTTAAGTAATGTATTATTTTATTGTCTTTAAAAGAAAATATATATTTACAAATTAGTAAAGTTTGTTGCAAATTTGTTAGGTTGTTTTGTATCCATTTAGTGTGTAGAATATGGGCATGACATACATTCAATTCATATCTTTATATAAACACATATAATACATATTCATCAATCGAAAAATATATACAAAATGTATATGTATACATGATATATGCCCAATTGGTAATTTGATGCATACGATGTATCTATGCATAGATATGCATAAGCATTCCTACTTCTATATAGGCATGCACATACATTCATTATGCATGAGTTGTCATTTCTACACACACACACACACATATATATATACATTCTATATATTTAATCATCGATTCACATAAATACACGAAGAAGAATTCAAACTCAATACAAAGATTCAAATGTGCGATTCAACCAAAGAAACAATAACATAATCAAAGACCAAAACCAAAACCATAATCAATCAAAGATGACCATATAATATTTCCAATTTATCTAAGACTTCAACCAGGGTTTACTTACCAAATCCTAATCTAACTTGACTCGACTCTACTTGACCCACTAAGGTCTGAGTGTGTGAATTCTCAATTAGGCTCATCAAGGGTTACTAGACCAAGCTCCTCTCCTAACTGATACTCCCCCTCTTGTACTTGAGGGCTTGACTCCTTCCTGCATCCAACTTAATGCAACACAAAGGTAGTTAGCCATTCACATGAAATATATTTGCATCATAAATCATTTACATCATCAAAGCATTAAAATATTTATATCACAATACGTATTCATACATCGCATTTCCATCAATGCTAAAAATAATCATTCATTCAAAAATAATAGTTGTATGCACATAAAAATGGTCTGAGCACAAATTAATTAAATACTTGTTATTTAATTAATAAAATCTTAAATCCTCTACTTATAAATAAATTGCAAAATTTATTTATATAGTTCATTTCTAAATATTCTTCTTATCCAAAATCATTTCCCTCTTAAATTAATTAAATGCACAAATTAACTAATTTGTCATTTAGTTAATTTTCCCTCTTTCATTTAAATTTGAATTTTTAATTCAAATTGGCCTCCAAAATCATTTTCCTCTTAAATTAGTTAAAATGCACAAATTAACAAATTAATCATTTAGCTAATTTCCCCTCTTCATTTAAATTTTAATTTTTAATTCAAATTGGCACATTTCTACATATTCTTCTAACTTCCTTCCACCTCACCTGCCACCTCACCATGTGTCACATGAAATTGAATTTTTCTAATTTGTAAAATGAGGATATTCCATCAACAACTTGTAAAAAAATTGAAACCACCTTGGACACATGGCTTCTTCTTTCCTTTGATTCCCTTCAACACTTGGCAAAGTGCTCTCTTGCAGGGAACCACCTCCATGATTCTCTCCAACTTCTTTGTGCTCAACCGTTGATGCCTCAGGATCACAATCTCGACCATTCATCACAACCACATCATTCCCAACTTTGAAAAATCTATAAATTGAGAGCATTTCAATAGCTTTTCAAGAAGGAGAATTTGACAAGTTTATGCTGCAGAAATCTCATTACAATTTGAGAGCATTTTGAGAGCATTGTAGTTTGCATTATAGTGTTTTACTTCATTTAGCATTATCATGGCATTTCCATTTTAGCATTTTAGTTTCTTACATCTTTTATACATCATTAGATTTGCAATATTATTTTTAGCCTCATTTCAATCACAACAACACTCCATCATAGATCATTTAGCATTTATCTTCAAAAACACAAAAATTTAATGATGTAGGCATGTAGTTTGCATTACATAATTAGCTTATCATTTCTTAGGTTTCCATTTCATAGATTCATGAGCAACGAATAATTATGAGAGCATGAATTATGAAATCACCAAGAATAGAGGAGAACGGAATGATTTCAAATGCAGGGTTATAATAGTTTGTTTTATTATTTCTCTTTCATTAGATGTAATACATTTCATTGATGTGTGTATTTAGTTATGTTTAATTACTCTCACTGACACATTTTAATCACACACATAAATTGGCACCCACCGTGGGACCCAGCCCCATCTTTAATTTATATTGTGTTGAGTTTTTCTTTGCAAGCTCCATCAAAAATTTTGAAACGACACATCTAAATTTTTCTCTAGCACATTCGGCCTTTGTATTAGCACATTGAGTTCCCGTTTCGACGCATCTGGTGGTTCTTATAGTGCATTCGGCTCCTGTTTCGGCACATTCTGCTATTCTTTTAGCACATCAAAGGGTTTTTAATTTCATTCTATGTTTTTCTAGTTTAGCTCATTCAGTTAATGTTATAGCGGATTTGGTCGCTCTTTTAGCGCATTCAGTAGTTTAGTGCATTCGGTCACTATAATGGTGCATCTGGTTTTTAGGGTAAATTTTCCAGATTCTAGAAACTAATATGCACTTTTCTATTTTGCAGGAACTTTCTACATAATCAGAGACCTTGTTAAAACAAAAAAAAGAACACTATCAAAGAATAATGGACCAAAACTACTAACAAATTGGTTGCAAGGTTAAATCTAGTTGTCATTTTCCTTTGGTTAAGTTAGGAATCTAGCATAACTAGGAAGGATAAATTTACACCATGTTTGTTGTATTTGGAATGGTAGGCGTGTATGCTCTCCCCTTAACTGGGTAATCAAAAAGCTAGACCCATTCATTTTATTTGCATTTTAAACCTTAAAGGGCCTAACTCCCCACTTCAAAAGGAGGGAACGACCCAACCGGGAACACACTAAAGCCAAGCAACTTCTACTCAGGATATTAATGTGGGTACTCGAGGAAAGTTTGAGTATCACGAGGATTGCTCCGACAAGAAGGGCAGAAATGGTCCCTTGCCACATGGATGATCCCCCATGAATGGAATGCCCCTACTAAAACCCCTTTGTTGTAGTAAGCCAAAAATTACCCTCATCTATTCTTTGGTGCAACAACGGTCATTGCCAAGGCATCCACATTCTCGCAGTTTTTAGTAGAGGGGAAAAACTTGCCATGGGAGATTCATGGGAGTTTGAAGCTTGGTTGGCTCGAGAAGTGAGTTCACTATAAGGGGGAGCCTATGCGGCCAAGCTTCTAAATCACCTGCTAAGAATAAGTGTGGTTGGAGTAAAATCCACATGGAATCCAAAAGAATATTATCTTACACAGGCTAGGAATCGTGCTTGTTTGATGTGTCTTTACCAATGTTTTTATTAAACCAATCTACAAGGAAACATCACACAAACATGTCCAATTACTAATTCATAAGAAAATCTGAAGCAAACAGTCCCAAAATTCACTGTTGAAATCAAAAAAATCCATCAAACTACCAAAAACCAGAAAGCATTTTTCCAAATTAACGCATCCATTGACTGTTTTAGCGCATAGCTTCCATCTTTTAGTGCATATCGTTGTTGTTATGGCACATCACTGTCATAAAATAGAGCATCCAGATGTTGTTTTAGCGCATCCCTCCTCTATTATAGTGCATATGTGCCATCTTGTAGTGCATCCATTTATTGTTATAGTGCATCCATTGCATGTTCTAGTGCATCTAGCCCTTCCCATAGCATATATGTACCATTCCATAGTGCATTGGGCCAATTTTTTAGCGCATCCGACAAATCGGTAAATAGAAAGCTAAATTTGATCTCCCATCTACCAATTAACATCCAATTTCAGAGATTCTTTCTCAAACAACATCTTTTCCTTGTCATTTTATGTTAAGGGATTGGAAATCAATGACATTTGTCAAGAAATCCCTTGCTAAAAGAATCAAGAAACAAAAGAAACAACTTAGCTACAAGAAACTTTTGGAAAGGAGACGCTTCTTGTACCAAAGTAGGAAGGTCTTGCTTAACTATCGAACTTTCATCCATAGATATCATGACTTTGATAGAGGATATACTGATGAATTTTCTTTAGAGCTTTTATATTCATAAGCTTATTATCAATGAAGAGATTTTTCACAAAGGCATAATCATAGTCAACCCATTCATCATTCTTACATTCTACAACTAGAAATACAATACTCCAACCATCCAAACTAGTTGATACAATAGAGAAATCAGAATCACAAACTTGTTGAAACCAGAATTTTCAAGTGAAAATCTCTCATCTAATCGTTGATCAAACATTCA
The DNA here is from genome assembly GCA_007115665.2 of Sequoiadendron giganteum. NCBI lineage: Eukaryota > Viridiplantae > Streptophyta > Pinopsida > Cupressales > Cupressaceae > Sequoiadendron > Sequoiadendron giganteum. Next base: position 289,020,993 of record CM021109.1, on the reverse strand, counting down.
AAAGTGCCTCCTCATCACACCCATTTCTGATTTAGCAGTTGCATTTCACCATCAAGATTTATCATCCTTCATCACGATTCATCATCTTCATCCCGAAATAAATCTTGCTTAATCAGATTCTAACCAATCCTCTTGGCACTCACAAACTTTGGTCAAACGTTCAAAAACTTTCCATCACTTGTATGCCCATCTTAACGAGATTGCAAAAGCGAAAACTTGAGCAAAAGGAAATCGAAAACAAAAACACCATGGCGGAAAGAGAAGAAAATCCCTTTTTCAAAATTCTTCAAGAGGACATAAAAGAAATAACAGAGGAAACCATAGAACAAGCTCAACAAGACCCCAATTTTCACAAATTCATGGAGAAGATCTTTGAGAAAGAGGGTGAGAAATACCTTTTGATGTTAGCAAACAAAGGAGTCAAACTACCCGATGATTTTGATATCACAAAATTGCAAAAGACTCCTAAGAGGATAGAAACTAAAATACCAACTGAAATGAAAAATGAAGCAAGGAGCAACGACCCCATGGCTACCTTAACACAACAAATACGAACCCTCCAACAAAAAAATGTAAAATATGCAAACTGGAACCACTAAGAGGTACTCAATACAAGATATATTCCCCTACCCTTTTGATCTAGAAGCATCAACATGATACCATTCCCCAAACATTGTGAATTCCCCAAATTTGAAAAATACAATGGAAAGACAGATCCCATCGACCATGTAAGGGAATTTAGAACTATGAGTCTTGAATTTTCCCATGAAGACACTTAATGAGATTATTCTCCCACATTTTGGGAGGGCAATGTATGCAATGGTTCTCACAACTACCCTCAGGGATCAAATCTTTTGAGGAATTAGTCAACAAGTTTATCACCTAATACTTATATAATATTCAACATGAAATCACAATGAAGGACCTTTGCAATGTCAAACAAAAGAAACGAGAATCATTCATATTATTCTTGTAAAGGTGGACAAGGTTATTCGCAAGGTATCCCCATCCCATACCAGAAAAAGAAAATATGGAGGTATTCATTGATAACTTAAATGATGACATGATTTATACGCTTGAATTACAATGTCCTCCAAGTTTTGAAAAATTAATCGAAAATGGGATCAAGATTGAGGAAGCCTTGGTCAAACGAGGAATTCTAAAAGTTTATAACGAAAACAATTCATCCAATTCCTCCAACAATGACAAACCCAAGTTTTGGAAAAAGTACAAAAATAACGGCAATGATACTTCAATTGAAATGCATAATGTTGAACCGGTCTTCAATTTGTCAGGAACCACCTCAAACACCAATCAAAAGACCACCCAAAACGCCAACCAAAGCAACATCCAGAATACCCACCAAGAAAATACTCAAAACAATCAAAGCAACACAACATCTAGGACCTTACCATATCAAACAACAAACAATCATTGAAATTTTACACCTTTGGGTCAATCACATGAATCCTCATTAAAAGAAATTATTGTGGAAAATCTCATTACTCTACCCGACACTCGAGGGTTTGAACCCAAAGCTAAATCATCATGGTGGAACAACGAAGCCCTTTTTTGTGAATTTCATCGATGCAAAGGTCACCTAACCAATAGTTTCATGCAATTAAAACACAAGATACAAGATTTGATTGACAATTTAAGGTCATACAATTTGAAAAATCCCAAGCAAACATCGCTCATGGGGTATTCAAAAACCCTTTGCCAAATTATGATAAAGGAGAATCTTCTAACACGAATGGAAAAGGAAAAGGTGTGAACTATGTTTATGATGGAAACATCTATCATATCTTAGTCATTGAAGATCACACCAATGATATTGAAATCAATAACACACCAGATCCTATTGCAACTAGCCATCCAATCAATGACACCAACATCTTCTCTAATCAAGTCCATAATACCCAACAAGACATGGTTGCAACAGATAATCAAATTAATGTCATCAAGATCAAAGGAAAACAAGATAGTGTACCCATAAACGTGACCACAAGGGCACAAACCAAATATGTTTTGAAGGGTAGCACTTCTAAAACACCTGATGCCCCATCTCATAAATATAACATTGTTGATCAGCTCCAAAAGATCCCTGCACAAATATCAATATTGGAGCTTCTCAAAATCTCACCCACCCATAAGGAGATCTTGGAAAAGGCCCTAGTTGATACAATAGTACCAAATGATTTGGAATTTTGCACTTTCCAAACCATGGTGGGACATCTAGTGGCGCCTCATTGCTTATCCTTTTCAGAAAATGATGACGTATCTCTCACCATCCTCATAACACAACGCTCCATATTGAGGTCCTAATCCATAAAAGTCATGTCAAGCACATTCTAATAGACGGAGGAGCCGGTCTTAATATTTGTACTCTAAAGCTTGTTCGTGCACTAGGGTTCTCTGAAAATGCAATAGATACAAGGAAAAAGATCACCATCAAAGCATATGATGATGAGGAAAGAGCTTCAAAGGGATTGATAGTGCTACCAATTCAGGTTGGTCTGGTTCAGAAAGATGTGGTTTTCCAAGTTCTGGATAAATATTTGACATATAATATACTCTTGGGTCATCCTTGGATCCATGAAATGTAGGTTGTCCCTTCAACATATCATCAATGTTTAAATTTTCCTTACAATGGGCAAGAAATTACCATTCCTGTTGATTCCAATAGTCCCCAACATTGCAATACCCTTAAGGTTGTCTAGGATGTGTTTGTGCCTCATAACTGAGAATCTCTTGATTCCACATCTGACACCTCCAATAATCCAAGTCAAGCCAATCCATTGTCAAAACTGCTAGCCACATCCACCAATGAAGTAAGTCATCCAAGTTTCTCATCCAAACAGCTCAAGAAAAAGGAAGAACCTAGCCCCTTTGCATCTACCAATCCCAAAGCCCAACTCAATACTTTGGCCAAACAGTTTGAGAAGAAAGTCCAAGTCAAAGATAAAGGTGTAGGTCAATACTCTATTAAACAATCCCTTTGCCTCTCGCAGTTAATTTCCCCAAAATCCCATGGTCAACCATCAACCTCATCACAATCAACCTCACAACCCATCACACTTTTTGATGGTTGATTCATAAAATCAAGCACCCAAGCAGAGGAATTTGATGACAAATACATCTTGAATTGGCTCTACAAGGATGAAACTGATTCCCAAGCAGCAATGGCTAATGTCCAAACCACTCAATATGGCAAAGGATTCTCAATCCTAGAAAAAATGGGATATGAGGGACAAGGACCTATTGGAAAAAGGAAAGAAGGTATCATAGAACCTATCCAACCCATTATAACAAATCCAAAAGACAAGATAGGGTTAGGATATAAAGAACATCAAAAGGATGAAGAAATAAAAGAAGACCTAAAACAAAAGTTTGTTGAATGGATCCTGTAGCTGCAAGCCAGTGATCATTATGAAACTGATTCCAATGAATATGAGTGGGATTCACTATCAGAAGAGACATGCCATGATAAGGACATTGATGTGATACACAAGTACACTCCCACACTCGAGGAGGGACAAAACTCAGGGTTACAGCCATTTGAATTAGGATCGCAAGATATCGATGGCTCAAGTGAAGATGACCAAAATCCTAGCGAGACGAATCACTCAGAAGAGAGTAACATCATAGACCTTGAATTTTCCATGGTATTGTTTGATGAAAATTTCCATTAGGACCGTTACAACCTCTGACTTGAACCCATCTAATGATCCCTTACCATTGGTACATCTTGAACTCATACATTGGGATCAAACTGACCCTATTGATATCCCTACCTTTTCAAACAATGAGGCCATCATCAATTTCCTCTACGTTGTTACTCCTACAATGGGTTCCACCATTGAACATCATAACGAAGCTTCTAGACAAGGGAGTGCCAAATTTCCCAGCTGCAAAATGAATGAAACAATAGAAGGATCTAATGGTGAAAACCATTCCATGGCAGTATCAAATCAAGAAAGAACAAAAATAAAGAGCACATCTGATGGTGAAAACCTCTTCGAGGTACCGAAGCATGGGAAATTTGACACTCTTCTGGAACACTTCCAAGAAAGATCCAAATTCCTAATTGAGCCAATGAAGTTCATCAATGTCGGCAATGCAAAAACAGTGAAAACTCTCCATTTAGTAGAATCATTGATAGAATTGGAAAATCCTAACTTTATCAAGTTCTTTGAAGAACGACAAGTCAACTTTGCCTGGTCATATGTAGACATGCCAGGGATAGATCTAGATCTCATCATGCATCATTTATCCCTTTCTTCAAGAATTAAACCAGTCAAGAAAAAGTTGAGAAAAATGCATCCTCACATTGCCTTATTGGTGAAGGTGGAACTAAAGAAATTATTGGATGTAGGATTGATCAGACCCATTGATTATGTATAATGGATATCCAACATTGTACCAATTTCAAAGCCTGATAGGAGCATAAGAATTTGTACAGATTTCAGAGACCTCAACAAGGCATGTCTAAAAGATGATTTCCCCTTGCCAAACATTGATATCATTGTAGACTTAACAGCAGGTCATGGCATGTTATCACTAATGGATGGATTTTCCAGTTATAATCAAATCAAGATAGCACCTAAAGACTAGGATAAGACAACTTTCACTTGCCCATGGGGAACCTTCTGTTGGAACGTCATACCCTTTGGATTGAAGAATGCAGATGCCACATACCAAAGAGCCATGATAACCATCTTTCATGACATGATGCATACCTTCATGGAAGATTGTGTGGATGACTTGTTAGCCAAATCCTACACTAGAGAAGGACATTTGGAGATACTGGACAAACTCTTCACTCGACTAGAGAAATTCAACGTCCACCTAAATCCAAAGAAATGTGTATTTGGGGTAACATTAGCAAAGCTACTAGGATATATATTGTCAGAAAATGGTATTGAGGTAGATCCTACAAAAGTGAAAGCTATAATGGAGATGCCACCTCTAAAAAATATCAGTCAGTTAAGATCCCTTCAAGGTAGATTCCAATCAATCAGAAGATTCATATCACAACTAGCTAGTAAGACTCATCCTTTTACCCATTTTTTGCACAAGAATGTTTCCTTTCAATGGGACAAGAAATGTGAGGAAGCTTTCAACTAACTGAAATAATACCTGATGAGTCCACATGTCCTAGCACCACCAATAGAAGGAAAGACTCTCTTATTGTACATAGCCACAACTGATTGATCATTGGGAGCTTTGTTGGCACAATAATATTCAATAGGAAAGGAGAGAGAAATCTATTACATCAGTAGGACCCTAAATGGCTATGAAATCAACTATACACCCATTGAGAAAGCTTGTCTAGCAGTAGTGTTCGCTACACAATAATTGTGACACTATATGTTGACTCGTATCATCAGACTCATAGCCAAGATAGATCCTCTAAAATATCTCCTTAGCAAAGAAAACCTGACAGGAAGATTGGCCAAATGGGTAATGATACTCTATGAATTTGACATCCAATGTGTTGACAAGAAATAAATCAAAGGCCAATTCATTGTCGACCAACTAGCAGAAGCACCATTTCATGATGACCACCCTCTTCACATCAAATTTATAGATGCATATGTCCTAACAGTCACAGCACAACATTGGGTAATGTATTTTGATGGCTCATATACACAACATGGATCAGGAGCGGGAATTCTATTCATCACTCCCCTAGGGCACACCATTCTAAATTCATATCACCTAATGTTTCCTTGCATGAACAACACGGTAGAATATGAGGCCCTCTTCATCGGCATCAAAATAGCAGTAGAATGGAAAATAACAAAGTTGCAGGTCTATGGGGATTCTCAACTAGTCATCAATCAAGTCAACTATGATTACCAAAAAAAAGATGGAAAACCAATGCCCTATAAAAGGATGATTGATGAATTCAAGAAATTTTTTGTTGATATCAAATTTTCTCAAATCCCAAGGGTTGACAACAAATTTGTTGATGCTATGGCTACCATTGCTTCTTTACTCCAAATTCCAAAAAAATGAATCCATTATGAGTTCATGGCGAAACAACTGTTTACCCCTGCTTATGACGATTTTTAATCCCGCCTCATATGCCACCTAATTGATGCCAATACCTCCTTTTATGGGAAGATCTATACCTACCTAAAAGATAATATTCTACCTCCCGATCTCTCCCAAAACCAAAAATGAAATTTCATCTGCCAAGCTGCCCGTCATACCCTTATAGCAGATGTACTATACTGACGAGTTCTTGATGGGAGTCTCTTACAATGTCTAGAACGCAATGAGTCTAAAACAGCTTTGCAAGAAGTCCATGAAGATATTTGCGACACTCATTCAAGTGGTCTAACCCTCACTAAGAAACTCCTCTGTTTGGGATACTATTGGTTGATTATGGAGAGAGAGTCCTTCCAATTTTTCAAGAAGTGTCAGAAATGCTAGATCCACGGTAATCTTATTCATGCACCAACACAAGAGTTACATCCCTTCGCATCAACATGGTCATTTTGTCAGTGGGGATTGGATCTTGTAGGTAAAATCCACCCATCTTCATCCAATGGACATCAGTTCATAATTATAGCCACAAAGTACTTTATAAATTGGGTCAAAGTCATGCCTTTATCTACCATCACAAGAAAGAAAATCTCATCCTTCATCCTGAACTACCTCATTTGTAGGTATGGTATCCCTTAATCAATTGTCACTAATAATGGTAGACCTTTCAAGAATCAGGATGTGCAAGAACTCTATGAAAATTTATGTATCCAGCATCGGTTTTCTACACCCTACTACCCTCAAAGGAACGGCCAAGTAGAGGCCTCAAACAAAACTATCTTGAAGATCCTCAAGAAAATGGTCAACGATGTCGGATGTGATTGGCATATCCAACTAAACCCTGCTTTGTGGGCCTATCATACAAGAATCTGCACTCCCACAAGTGCCACACCATATGCTTTGGTCTATGGATCTAAATTTGTATTGCCCATTGAGGTTGAGATACCATCACTCTATGTGTCTTTGAAAGGTTTCATTTCAGATGAGGATTATTGTGTGTCTAGACTGCAAGAGCTAGAATTGTTGGATGAACGTCGTCAACTTGGAGTGGATCACCTGAAGGTCTATCAATAGATAATGTCAAGGAGCTACAATCACAAATTCAAACCTAGGAAATTTCAGTTAGGTGATCCGGTACTAAAGGAAAATCCCTGAAACCAGTAGGACCGTGAAAAGAAAGGAAAATTTGAGCCAAATTGGTTAGGTCATTTTGTTATTGTTTCAGTCTTTGGATCGGGGGCATATTAGTTGTCTACACCAGAAGGGGATCTATTTGAAGAACCAATGAACAGCCTTCATCTGAAGAAGTTATATACATAATGTATCTAGTACATGCCGAAAAATTCTTGAAAAAATCCTAAAAAGCAGAAAAAGTCCTGAAAAAATCATAAAAAAAGCAGAAAAAGTCCTGAAAAAATCCTAAAAAAAAGAAAAAGTCTTGAGAAAATCCTAAAAATTAGAAAATGTCCTAAAAAAAAATAGTCGCCCTGATGAAAACCTAGCAAACAAGCATCTTGGTGACACAAAATTGAAAGGAAAAAAGTGAAAAATCAAAAAAATTGTTACCTCGGTGAAAACCTAGCAAACAGGCGTCTTGGTAACAAGAAAAAAACCATAAAATTTGAAAAAGTGCAATAAAATCAAGTGGTGAAAACCTGGTAAATAGGCGCTATTTGCGATAAGTCAGCTTTTCCATCTATTTGAGTGTGTGTTGACTGTCCGCTTTTCACTATCACTGCCTAACATACAATGAGCTTCACGTCCATATCCAGTTGATGCGGTCGTGTCCCACCTTGGCTTTGTCGTCATTGTATATATCCATAATAAATTTTGGTTTGTTTCTGACTGGGGGAAAAAATTGATCTCACTAGGGGCAAACAACTGTTGAACTTAAATCAACAAGAAAGCAAACAACAAAGCAACCTTGGCAAAAACAGTAATCACGATAACCAAAAAAAAAAAAAACTAAGCATCAGTCAACCAAACAATCAACCATTCAAATCAAGAAACAAGACCAAAACAACTCAATCATCACTAAAGGATTATCTTTTGAATCATGGTTGGATCACTTTAACACAAATGTTCAATTGATGTTATCTTGATTGTCAATTCTCTGGAGTACCCCGATGATGTCATGAACTAGAGGAGCTATGATTGAGAATGATATTTTTCTTTGTCTGTTGTTTGTGAGTCAGCCATTACTACTATGCAAATTGTCGCAGGACATGCTCTACAAAGTATCATTGATGAAATTCTAAATTTGCGTGGGAACATGATTAACTCTTGTTTGTTTATACAAGTGATACTCAAGTCGTCTTGGTCTAATTATAGCTAGATGCTTGTGTTATCTTGTATTATCAAATCTCAATGGAAGTTGTACTCAGTTCATCATGGTCGAATTATACCATCGATGTTTGTACCAAATTTTAACATAATAAAACACTCAATGATGATAATAAGCACAATGAATTAGATGGCAACATTGCATAAATAGAATTGCATTCATTTTAGTTCTACATTTGCATTATAGATTTTTCCAAAGCTAGTAACTCTCAATGTGATTTTATCTCATTTATGCATTTAGGTCACCTATGTGCATTAGAAAAGTACCAAAAACATACAGAAAACTGCATTGCATTCCAGTAACATAATAACATTCATTAAAAATAAGAGCATAATCAACATCACATAGGGGCATAACATAAAATCATACATGCATTTTCATTCATTATCCATCCATACATAGGCATCATTCATAATCATAATTCATTTACATAATCATCCATACATTCACCTCGTGAAAAATCCAAAAAAAGAACATTATCATAAATCCATACATCCGCACATAATCAAAAGCCATTCATCCATTTATCATAC